>APFE031175889.1:52980-64871 GCA_000404065.3 Pinus taeda
TTTCTTTCATATATGAGTGCATGTCTTTGGAATTCTTAACTGCTCCGGGATCCCACTCATCCACTTCTCCTCTTTTTCAGCATGATGAAATGATTCTCTTTTGCCTTTCATCCCTGATGCTCATTCCGTACTTTTAGCAGCCCGATTATTGTATCCTGCGTGGCTATCCCGCTCCGTGTCCCCTTGTGACCAAGAAAACGCTCGCATGCCTCAATCTGTGACTCCATGCCCAATGGTTCGAAACTTATAACACCTTATTGTGCCTCTTTATTCAAGAATCCTACCTTCCTTCCGATCACAGTCAACATTCCCTTGAAGTCAGAAAGCTAGCCTAAAATCATCAACTAAGGTTGAATCTAAAGGAGAGAGCCCTCTCCGATTGCAGGTGGGCTAGAACCTGCAATCAGAAGATTGGTTTGTGGTTACCTTGGCCTTATCCCTATTAGGAGCCTAGGGACAACCTGAGTGATAACATAATGGCGACTCCACTGGGGACCTCCTCAGATAAATCAATGCAACCATTCTGCAGCTCTACAGTGGAAGAAACCGACTTGTAAAAGCCTCGGTCGACCTGTATCTGCACACTCCTTTGGGGAATCAATCGCTCTGTTCATCTTTAAACCCCGCTGGAGGAAGTGCTCCTATTTTTCAGAGCTTGTCACGCTTAGTTCAGATCTTTGATGGTGGATAGAGATCAGGCATTTCAGAGTCCAGACATCCACCTGGCAGCTCCACTTCAATTTCAATCAAAGGCTCCATTGAGGAACGAACCAAATGTTACAGCCAAGTACCCCATGTATTAACAACAAGAGAGAATGACCGAATCTTGGGAGGAACTTCCGATAGAAGAAGCTTTAGAAAAATGCAGAGAAAGTTTATCAGAGTTTGAGCTTAATGAAAAAATTTTCAGAGCGGTATTGTCAAAAATACCATGCGGCTGGAATAAACTGTTCCTTGAGTTTGTTGTGGAAAAATATGAGAATGAAATTGAACTCTTGGGAGCTCAAAGTCAGTCTTATGATTTTCGCAACCCTCAAGAGTTTTACCAAAATCTTCCTCCTCCAGTTCAGCAGGAAATAGTGTTGTCTCCTGAATTACAGTTTGAGTATGATCTGGGTTCCAAGGGAAAGACAGAAGGATCAACGGCTAGGGTCATTACTGAAGATGTAACTGATCCTTCCAGCCCAAAGAACCCGGAATCATGCCTAAGCTTCCATGCCCATATTCAGGAGGGAACACTGTTGCTTGAGGACCTGAGGATTCTGTGTGATCTGGGATCCAAGGGAAAGACAGAAGGATCATCTGCTAGGCTCATTACCGAAGATGCAGCTGCTCCCCTCGACCCAGAAGATCCTAAATCGTGCCGAAGTCTCCCATCCTCAACTCAGGAGAAGATGTCGCTACCTGCTGATTCACAATCTCTGCATGATTCTATTGAAGATTCAGAAGAAGCAGAAGAAGCTCTCTCACAGGGTAAGTTCATCGATCCAATCGCAGATTACATGGAACTTTGGCTTAATAAAATTTTGCTAACATGTTTTCTCAGTGAAGACCGTATGCTTCAGCGGCAAGTGATGGAGGCCACAATTTTGGTTGTAAAAGCATATGCCCGGATGATGCTTTTGCGTTCAGAAACGATCAGTCAGCAAGTTTATCTCGTTTCACAGTTGCTTAAATGGCTGCACTGGTTATTTGATTTTACCTAACGGCAGAGTAGCTGTTGGTTAGGGTAGGTAGGTAGAAGGAATAAAGCGGCTGGAGAAAATGAGTTTTGCAGAAGACAGCAAGAAACTAAAAACCAAGGCATTCTGGCCTGCTGTTCTTGATTTCCCGCAAGGAGAAGCCATCCCCGAGTGGAGCCACTGATAGCTCCTGCTGCAGCAGGTATGCATTTTTCATGATTGGCATTTCACAGGCCAAATATGTCGTACTGTGCTTGCTGCAATGCTCCATATTTTCTCAAACAGTCTCCACATGAAGAAGGCTACTTCAAGTTCACTTGATTGCCTTCAAATTTTGTAAAGTTATCCCGGTATCGCAACTGTAGTTAAAGGGAGGTCCAAACAGTTAATCTTGGTCTCCCTAGCTTTAAATTTCCTGTTTTAGAATATAGAGATTGTAAATCTGTCCAAACAGTTTAATCTTGGCAGATCCTTAGATAGGTAGAGAAGCAGAAGAGCCCAACAACTTAATCTGGGCTCTGGAAGAAATAAGGGTAGTATGTAGATAGGAAAGCATCAAAAGAAAAATGGATGACGGGTTTGCAAGTATAAGTGCACCCCCAAACAAAAGAAGAAAAAATGCTAGGCAAGTAGGCTAGGTAGGTAGTTCTGAGGCTGTTAAATTGTTGACCAGTTCCAAGTCTTCAGGTTTCATATCATGCAGAACATAATCAGCAAAGATTTGTAAGCAAAAAGGCTCAAATGAGGTATAACTGACTTCCCTTCTCTCTGTTTTCCCCAATCATTAACTAACATCCCCAAAAGAGGTCAAGATCTGCTTGACACCTCTTAAGTTCATCATCTCCATAAACACTGGATTGAGTAAAGATCTGCTTGACTCAAAGTTGTTCCATATCTTCTCCCGAAGTATGGTCCTACCCCCTGTAACAGCCTAAGTTCTCCCGAACTTGGCGCTTTCTTGCCATCTCCATATTAACCACTAACATTATTATTTAGCTCCCTATTCTTCCCGTCCCATTATTAATATTAAGTAAAATTCCCCCCATGTAATATCCCTCCCCCTAGTTGAAAAATAACCATAGCAACTCCCGGGAATTGTTCAGTTTATCAGAAACTAAGCAAGAACCCCAAACTCCGAAACCACTTTCCAAATACTTTGGACTCCTTCCAAAGTATAAAATTCCCCCGAAGCAGTCGAACCCCTTCCGAAACCTCAAAAGCCCTTCACACCCACTTACTACCTTTTCTCCTCAAAGTCGTTTTCGTGTCGCAACCTCGCACTCTCACATTCATGCAAAACATTGCCCATCCGTTCCCCGCCGATGCGATATCGCGAAATCAGCGATCGGCGATCGCAAACGCCGAGTGTCCAATCCATTCACACCTCCGTCTCCACTGATGCGATATCGCGATATCGCATATTGGCAGTCGCAAGCGCCAAATGCCCAACCCAATGATCCCCCTCTTTCCCCGCCGACGCGATATCGCATCCGAGTCTCTTCACCACAATCCATCCAGTATCTCACCACGTCGCGCTGTACCAGGGACCCACAGCTGATGTCATCCACCATACAGCCGACGCAATGCTTACGTCAGCAGCCAGAAAAGCCGAAAAAGCTTCGGGCAGGGAGAAAAATCGCACTTTGGAGCTCCAGATCAAGAAACGGAGGCAGTTTTCGATGCGCGAATATAGGCCATTTCGAGGAATATTCAGGGAATCTTCTAATTGCCGAGCCCACTGCGCGCCGAAAGAGCCCGAAAATTGCCCAATCGTGCCAAAGGATCCGGTTTGAAGATAGCAGCAGATCAATCACAGAGTTTAAAGTGTATCAGATCAAATCAGCAGTCATCAAGCATGTCAAAGAGTATCAGTCGACGGCAGAAACCATCAATGTAGCGGCAAAGTGTATCAGAGAATATCTTGAGCAGCAGCCCAAAGCAAGAGAAAATTGAATATCTTCCAGCAGATCCATAGAAGGAGAGCGAGACTACTTGAAGCTCTCAACTCATAGTTATTGCACATTCAATTCGCACCAAAGCCGAACTGCAGCCCCGAAGCACATTCACTCCAGCAGCACCGCATTTGGTCCCCAAGGGCCACCTCATCACCTGTTCCGATCCCGCTGCCCCCAGCGCAGCCAAAAAGATTTACTTGCATTTAAATCCGGCAGCATTTAGACTTTTGAAGAGTTCTAAGCAGACCTGTCAAGGTCACTTGTAATGATGTCTTTCCGATATTTTGTTTATAAATACCACCCTAAGCGATATTGTGAAGGGTTGGTTGGTTGGCAGTAGTTGTTGGTCAGTCTTCTTTCCAGCATTTTCTCTGAGCAAAGACTCGCACTGTAACTGTCATATTTTCCATAATCAAAGATTGCTGAAAGCATGGATTGCGAAACATCTTGTTGTTTTCTCTTGGCCAAGGAATGGTCACGGAATTCTTGTGTCTCTGCATGATCCAATAAGTGTTTTTCTTCCCTGTCTATTTTATGTTTTTATCACCTTTCCGCCTTTCTAAGTTGCAGGAAAAAAGAATAGCTTAAGATTTGTTTCATTTCACCTTAAGTTCAATTTCTGCACTTTTCGATGTTTTCTTCAGAAAGAGTTATGAGCTTGTATTCTTAAATGATCTGGTTTACCATGTTTCTTTCATATATGAGTGCATGTCTTTGGAATTCTTAACTGCTCCGGGATCCCACTCATCCACTTCTCCTCTTTGTCAGCATGATGAAATGATTCTCTTTTGCCTTTCATCCCTGATGCTCATTCTGTACTTTCAGCAGACCGTATCCTGTGTGGCTATCCCACTCCGTATCCCCTTGTGACCAAGAAAACGCTCCAATGCCTCAATATGTGACTCCATGCCCAATGGTTCGAAACTTATAACACCTTACTGTGCCTCTTTATTCCTACCTTCCTTCCAATCACAGTCAACATTCCCTTGAAGTCAGAAAGCTAGCCTAAAATCATCAACTAAGGTTGAATCTAAAGGAGAGAGCCCTCTCCAATTGCAGGTGGGCTAGAACCTGCAATCAGAAGATTGGTTTGTGATTACCTCGGCCGTATCCCTACTAGGAGCCTAGGGACAACCTGAGTGATAACATAATGGCGACTCCGCTGGGGATCTCCTCAGATAAATCAATGCAACCAGTCTGCATCCTTATAGAGGAAGAAACCGAATTTTGATCGGTCGACCTGTGTGGTTGCATATTTTGAGAAATCTTTCAAAGATATATTAGAAGCTGGCTCCTAAGAAACTGACACGTAATACACGATCAAATCCTGATCTAAATAACCCGCCCACTGTTGGAAATCCTAATCTGATTCCGAAGATCGTCAGGGAACAAAAACAAAAATATTACCAGACCCCTGTTAGTCCTGAAACAGTTCAGCCAATTGTTATGCCAACCCCTGTCAAAGTTCTAGTCCTATCCACCCCAAATTCCTCTGGCTCATCGCCCCCTTCTCCAAGTAGCTCTTCCACACCTCAACCCCATATCCATACCCCATTGATTGCTCCCTCTTCCCCGGTTATTCCTATAGTCACCCTCGCTTTAGGTTTTCCACTCATCCCCGTCATCATGGCCAGGTATGCACCATTACAATTACCTGTGAATCCCGGGGCAATGCCTCAGGACTATCAATCGAAAATCACTTACTTTTATGGCACAACCTCTTGCACCACCATACAACATACAAAGAAAATGCAGGATTATTTCGAGAGTTATGACATAGACGATGATAGCGTAAGAATGAAGATCTTTGTTCAAAGTCTAACCGGTGATGTCAGAACCTGGTTTAGGGCACTTCCACTAATTCAATACTAAATCCGGAAGCCTTATACCAAACCTTCATTAACAGATGGGAGAAAAGGAAGGACCCCCTGCACATACTATCCGAATATGAATCCATCAAAAGAGGACCTGGGGAAGCTGTCCTGGATTAGTGTGCCAGATTTAACAATGTTTACAATGTGATACCAAAAAATTTAAGACCTCCACCTGACCTTGCTTTATACAAATTTCCGGATGGCTTTGATGCCGAGATGGCGTATCAATTAAGGGAAAGAGCCTCTCAAAGCCTCGCGGAAATGCAAGATGTCGCAGTAAGTGTAGAAGCAAATCTAATCGCCAAAAGAAACAGAACCAGATCCGAGAGAAAAACCACTTTCAAAGAAGAACCCTCCTCTCACGAGCAGAAACTTGATGCAATCATCAGTTCCATGAATAGAATGGGAGATAGATTAGACAATGTAGAGAGAAAAAATTCATGGGAAAATCAACAGCCCAACACCGCGAGGAACCCAAACTTCAGAAAAAACCCAAAATCTGAACATAGGTAGGGCCAATCAGGATCACGACATCAGACCTCCTTTCCAAGAGAACTTTGCCGAGGCATCTACATCTGTCGATCCCACAGACGGGACCCTAATGAACCTGGTTGATTCAGAAAATGGACAGCAATCCTCCTTCACGGAAGAAAACCCCCCATACCTTAATATAGAACAATTCCGCACTAAATCGGGAGAGTCCTTTGACTTTAAACAAGGGTATGACACTCCCATATATGAGGTAAATAAGCAATACACACTAAGAACATGGACTGTCGATGTGTCTCCACACAGCAAGGCAAAGGAGGGCAAACAGTCCAACAAGGCTAAAGGGAAAAACAGAAACGGTCATACAATTAACAACCATATCCCAAATTCGCAACAAGTTATTGTGGAAGATGTAACAGAAACACATGGTTCTATGGAACAACTGCTGCACTCTTCTTGCCCTGTAAAAGACCTAGAGAGAATTCATGAAAATATTCCCAGAACGGAGATACCACGAACAGTCATACATAGTGAGACAGACGATCCAAAGGGAAATACAGAGAATACGCCGGAGAAAGAAAAACTCACCAGTGTCAATACCCAGAACCCAGCAGAAAAACCATTCAGCCTAGAAACCGAAATCTGAAAGCTTAAAATCTCCATCCCCCTCTCAGAACTGGCTAAGCATGCTGTGTATAGACAACAAATTCAAAAATCGCTCCAATTGCCTGAAATTAGGGATGATGTGAACATTCTAGATGACACCCCTGAACTACTGTTTGGGCTAGAGGTGGATGGAAAAACAGCATTCGAACCTGTTCCACCTTTCTATATCAGCTTGCACATACACGATAAGATACTGCACAATGCTATGTTTGATTCAGGCGCCTCACACAACCTCATGCCCAAAGCCGTAATGGAAAAGTTAAACCTCGATGTCACCCGACCCTACAAAGATCTGTATTCATTCGATTCAAGTCAGGTCAAATGCCTAGGCTTAATCAAAGATCTTTGCGTATCCCTAGTCCAATTCCCGAACAAAACGATCTTAATGGATGTAGTAGTTGCTAACATCCCCACAAAGTATGGCATGTTGCTATCCCGATCATGGGGAGAAAAATTGCAAGGATCCCTTCAACTCGACCTCTCTTACGCCACTATATCCGTCTTTGGGCAACCAAAGAGACTTTATAGGGAAACGCTAATGAAATATGTAGTGAGTAGTGGGGAGAAACCCCAAAATTTTCCGATATACTCGATCCATTCTGATATGGATTCTTTTATTTTGTTTAACGATAATACAAGTCTTCCAAATCCTGATAAACCGCTAGCCCTACAACAAGAAACCAATGCTAGTGAGAGGCCAATTGCCAACTCGCTTGAAATTGTCTCAACAGCCCAGGCAACTAGCACAGGACAGGAAGAAAATCCCGAAACAGAAATCACTGATTCATATGCTCTGCATGCCCCTCAAATCCCCAATACACGCCTTGGACCAGAGGTCTCATGGTTTCTAGAATTTGATGGTGCAGTCAACAAGTTAGGAGCAGGGGCTGGAGTCTGGATTTACAAAACTCACGAGAGTCATGCACAAGGCCATGCCTATAGACTCAATTTTAGATGTACAAACAACATGGCAGAGTACGAAGCCCTTCTCTTAGGTCTCAAGCTACTCAAAACCTTGGGAGCCACCACAATTTCCATCCTAGGTGATTCGGACCTCATTATACAATAGATAAAGGGCAACTTTGTCGCCAATGACAGTAAAATGAGAGCTTACAGAGCCGCTGCCAGTGAATTGCTTAGTAGCTTCAGTGATTTTGAGTTGACCAAAATCGCACGAGAAAATAATATTCATGCTCATAGCCTAGCTACCTTCGCTAGCACCTGTAGGTTTCCCTTTGGACCAAGTCACCGCTTCACTGCAGAAGTAAAACACAGACCGTCAATTCCGAACAATGTCGAGAATTGGCAGGTATTCCAAGATGATGTCCAGATTAACAATTTTTTGACCCTGGAAGGTGAATTCTCTAGCACCAACATTGACCTGGACGTTACACTAGAAACACAACAACTAGCAGAAGAAGATCGCATGACCCTAACAGCCCCCATGGCTGAACAGATACTCAGCCCAACTATTTTTTACAGCACAAACATAAGGCAACTGAAACAGTCTTGCTCACCAAAGGCAGCCGAGGCAGAAGAAGAATTTATGGACCTAAAAGGAGATGTTTTGCCTACTGGCCTGACCCCATTGGAGGACATGTTCGATAGCAACGATGTGGCCAGAAGACCAAAAATGGAACCTTTGGATGCCGCCATAGAAGAATACAACATAGGAATGGCAGAACATCCCAAGATGATTAAACTCTCTAAAAACCTGCCTCCTGACCAAAAGCCCAAATATGTGGATCTGTTCAAAGAATTCCAAGACGTATTTGCCTAGAGTTATGAGGACTTGAAGTCCTATGACACTTCAGTAATCCAGCATACCATTCCCCTAAGGCCGAACCAGAAACCGTTCAAACAAAAACTCAGAAGAATCAACCCCATGCTTCTCCCTATGATTGAAAAGGAAATAAAAAGAATGTTTGAAGCAGGGATCATTGCGCCTATCAGATTCTCCGAATGGGTATCTAACTTAGTCCCTACTAGGAAGAAAACAGGAGAGATAAGACTATGCGTAGACTTGAGAAATTTAAATCAAGTCTCCCTAAAGGACCACTACCCGTTACCCAAAATGGATCACATCTTGCAAAGGGTGGTGGGTTCTTCTAGGATCTCTCTACTTGACGGATTCTCGGGATTTAACAAAATTCTAGTTCACCGAGACGATCAGGACAAAACATCTTTTACTACACCCTGGGGAACGTTCAAATACGTTAAAATGCCTTTTGGGCTGAAAAACGCCGGCGCCACCTTTCAGAGGGCAATGGATATCGCGTTCGCTAAGGAAATACATGATTTCCTCGTGGTTTACCTGGATGACCTGACCCCATTTTCCAAATCTGACTCGCAACACCTTAAGCACTTAAGGCAGATTTTTATCACACGTAGGAAATTCAGCATTTCCTTGAACCCGAAGAAGTCCCTGTTCACCCTAGAGGAAGGAAGGTTATTAGGGCATATAATATCAAAAGATGGGATCAGAATCGACCCAGAAAGAATTCAGGCTATCCTCCAAATCCCTTACCCAAGAAACACGAAAGAGTTACAAGGATTCCTTGGAAAAATCAACTTCCTGAGAAGATTCATCCCCAATTTAGCTCAGTTAATGAGGCTATTGAGTAACATGCTAAAAAAGGACGCCAAGGTGAGATGGTCCCTTGAGGCCAAGCAAGCTTTTGAGAGTATAAAAACGGCCTTGACCCAAACACCCGTCCTTACCAGTCCTCAATTTGACAGAGATTTTATCATTTTTTCTTTCGCATCAGAACATACAAAAGTCGCAGTCCTTCTGCAGAAAGATGATTAGGGAAATGAGAAACCAATAGCTTTCTTCAGCCGAGCTTTGAGAGACGCGCCCCTAAAATTTCAGATCATGGAAAAGCAAGCTTACGCCCTAGTCAAAGCCATTAAAGACTTCAGAATTTACATCCTCTACTCTCATGTGATCGCATATGTCCCCAATGCTGTGGTAAAGGATATATTAACTCAAGAAGGATTGGAAGGCAGAAGAGGAAAATGGATTGCTAGCATCCTTGAGTATGACATTGAGATAAAGCCCACCAAGCTCGTAAAAGGACAATGGATAGCTAAGCTAATGGCCAAAACAAATTTCCAAGCACTTGACATTAATCAGCTGGACGATGAAGCGGAGCTGGCGACTCTACAGATCAGTGATCTCTTCACACAGTCCCCATGGTACTCCGATATTTTCTTTGTATTGTTAAACCTGTGTGCTCCCCCAGGATTGTCCAGAACTAAAAAAAGATTTTTAATAATGAAATCATCAAACTTCTGCGTCATAGATGGTGCCTTATTTTGGAAAAATTATGAAGGTATTTTGCTTAAATGTTTAACTAAGGATGAAACTAACAGCGTCATGAGAGAATTTCATGTAGGTGATTGCGGAGGCCACTTATATTGGAAATCCACAGCGGACAAGATCTTGCGAGCCGGTTATTACTGGCCCTCTTTGTTTGCAGATGTGAAAACATTTACTGCCTCATGCCACAAATGCCAAATCTTTGAAGGAAAAAGAAAGCTATTGCCTTTGCCCCTAAAGCCCATTTCAACCGAAAAGCCTTTTCAACAATGGGATCTTGACTTCGTTGGAGAAATTCATCCCTCCTCCTCAGGCCAACACAAATGGATTTTGAAAGCCACCGACTATTTCACCAAATGGATTGAAGCCATCCCGTGTAGGCAAGCCAATGACTCCACCATCATCCAATTTCTTGAGAACAACATCTTGTCCAGGTTTGGCTGCCCGGAGAAAATCATTACCGACAACGCGGCTGCTTTCAAATCCAATAAAATCATTAACTTTTGCCATAAATACCACATTACCTTAGGTCACTCCATAGCTTATTACCCACAAGGCAATGGCATGGCCGAGTCCTACAATAAGAGCCTCATCAATATCATAAAGAAGATGCTAGAAGAGAACAAAAAGAACTGGCACAAAAAGCTCACCAGCGTCCTATGGGAAGACCGAATGACCACCAAAAAATCCATCGGGATGAGCCCCTATGAACTTGTGTATGGCATGGAAGCCAGGTTTCCTTCATCGCTGGGTATACCAACTATCAAACTGTTGCAAGAAATTCAGGCTGAACCGAACGACATGCAGAGAAGAATTAATCAGACCATTCACCTTCAGCAAACCAGAGAAGAAGTTTTCAATAGAGCTCAAGGTCTACAAGAAAAACTCAAGAAAATGTTAGATAAGAGAACCAAAGCAGAGGATTTCTGGGTAGGCAGCAAAGTCCTAAGATGGGATGCAAGAAGGGAAGACAAGGGCAAACATGCTAAATTTGATTTTCTGTGGAAAGGTTCGTACATTATCAGCGCTGTGCAAGGCAATAACACCTACTTTCTTAAATCTCTTGATAACAGCACAGCAGAAGAAGGCCCGATCAATGGCCAGATGTTGAAGCACTACAATGATCCTCCTGCTTGAAAGAGCAGTTGGTAGTTGGTTTGTACATATTTGTAAGTATCAGTTTTGACTTTTTAGAGTTTATAATACCGGGATCACGCGGATGAAAGCAGGCGATGCTTCCCAGTTTTGCAGAAGACAGCAAGAAACCAAAAATCAAGGCGTTCTGGCCTGCTGTTCTTGACTTCCCGCAAGGAGAAGCCACCCCCGAGTCGAGCCACTGTTAGCTCCTGCTGCAGCAGGTATGCCTTTTTCATGATTGGCATTTCACAGGCCAAATATGTCGTACTGTGCTTGCTGCAATGCTCCATATTTGCTCAAACAGTCTCCAAATGAAGAAGGCTACTTCAAGTTCATTCAATTGCCTTCAAATTTTGTAAAAGTTATCCTGGTATCGCTACTTTAGTTAAAGGGAGGTCCAAACAGTTTAATCTTGGTCTCCCTAGGTTTAAATTTCATGTTTTAGAATATAGAGATTGTAAATCTATCCAAACAGTTTAATCTTGGCAAATTCTTAGATAGGTAGAGAAGCAGAAGAGCCCAACAGCTTAATCTGGGCTCTGGAAGAAATAAGGGTAGTATGTAGATAGGAAAGCATCAAAAGAAAATGTCTGACGGGTTTGCAAGTCTAAGTGCACCTCCAAACAAAAGAAGAAAAAATGCTAGGCAAGTAGGCTGGGTAGGTAGTTTTGAGGCTGTTGAATTGCTGACCAGTTCCAAGTTTTCAGGTATCATATCATGCAGAACATAATCAACAAAGATTTGTAAGCAAAAAGGCTCAAATGAG
>APFE031175896.1:0-28280 GCA_000404065.3 Pinus taeda
GTGCGATGCATACTGATTTTTTCCTCTGTAGGGTGCGATGGTCAAGAATGGACAAATGGCAGGGACAAAAATGCGAGGTGGAAGATCATGGAATCTTCCAGAAGCTTCCCCTCTGACACTTGCCTCTCCATTTTCGACCAGGGATGTGTAAGAGATCATCATTCTCCAAGTGGAAGCAGGAACTATCAGAGAGAAGACACTAATCAAGATCCCAGAAGATGACTCACCTCTCTGTAATCATCTATATATGAATCCCTCATCACAGAGATCTAGGGGAGGCTGGAATTTTGTATCTTATAGAGGAGTGCTATTGGTTTGCTGGTGTACATTCATAGTGTTTGGTGATCTAAGCTTTGCTTGAGGTGAATAAGGGCTTCCTAGCTGGAGGATGATGCTGGGTCAGAGCACATGGTTGTAATCCTTTTGCTACTTTTTATCTTAATTAAGCTATTCTTGTTTCCTTCCATATTCTTGTGTACTTGTTTATATATGCATGTATATGGTTAATACACATCTGATCCTGTAGTATTTATGAATTTAGATCCTTGTTTCTTGGATACTAGTATGTTGTTGTGATTCCACAGGTTCTTTTGAAGCTGGGTAGACAAAGAAGAAGCAGTGAAGCTCTATCAAGAAGGAGAGGAAATCAAACGCAAGACTCAGGTTGGTCTTCTTGGTTCTCCTCTCGTCTATTTTCATAAAAGGGAACAACAATAGACTTTGATTGTTTGTTTCTAAGATAGCCACCCATCTTAGTGGGAATAGCAGCATCCGAGTGGACACTATTCCCGGATAACACTCTTCCCTATAGTATCCTCCTCAGATGGTATGGGAAAATCCTCCATTGGACTCTCTCCTCATGACGAGGAAACTATTCTCGTGGTTTGTGGTAAACCTGTACTCTGAGATCTTGTGCCCGATGATCCTGGACTTTGTGAATTTGTCACCCCAGAAGTCAGTGATCCTCTTGATCCTGGTGTACCACCTGAATATCCTGATATGGTGAGGCCCCTCACCAAGAGGTATGCTTCTCTATCCGATCAATCTCCCGAGACCTCCTCAAGGTCCTCTCCTCCTCAAGTCTCATATCTTGCCTCAAGACAACTTTCCTCAATGCATGAATGTATATACGGTGGGCCTTGTTGGTCTCATTGTAACCCAAAAATATACCCTTATCTGTAGTGGGTTCCAACTTTGTCCTCTTCTCCTCAGGGACATGAGAATATGTAAGGCACCTAAATATCTCGTTGTGCCTAATCTCATGCTTCTTCCCAGAAAAATTCTCCTTGGGAGTCTTAATCCATAAGACTCTATGTGGGCTCCTGTTTTGCAAATACACTACAATGTTACACATCTCAGTCCATAAAAAGAAAGGTAGCCTTTGATCATGTAACACAGATCTAGATTCACCCACTATGGTCCTATTATTCCTCTTTATGCTGGGGGTTATAAGGCACTATGTACTCCCTCCTGATGCCAATACTCCTACAACACTCCGTCATCTCCTTGGAGGTATACTTTCCCCCATTTTCCGATCTCAACACCTTGATCTTATTCCCCGTTTTGTTCTCCACAAGAGCCTTAAACTATTGGAACCTCTTAAATACATGATCCTTGGTCTTCAGAAAGAAAATACAGGTCTTCCTAGAGTAGTCATCAATGAAAGTCACATAGTACTCGTGTCTTCTCAAGGATACATGAGATATAGGACCACACACATAAGATTTTACCAAGTCTAAGATACCTGTTACCCTACTGTCATTGCTTGGGAAAGGTTTTTCGATGTACTTTCCCAAAGCACACCCTATGCACACATCATGATGCTGAGTGCTAAACTCAGGTAAAGCTGTAACCATCTCCCTCAACTTCCTAAATTCTCCATGGAGCAAGTGGGCCATCCTCCTATGCCATATCTCACACAACTCACTATTGCTTCTCTACGCCACTAAGGCTCTAGGAGACTGAAACATAAACTTGTAAAGTATCCCATTGTGAACTTCAATCACTCTAGTAGACTCGATACTGGATCCTCTTCATATATATAAATACATTTCCTCCTCAAAACACCACTACATACCCCCTATCCTCAATACCGGAGAC
Organism: Pinus taeda; assembly: GCA_000404065.3. Classification (NCBI taxonomy): domain Eukaryota; kingdom Viridiplantae; phylum Streptophyta; class Pinopsida; order Pinales; family Pinaceae; genus Pinus; species Pinus taeda. The sequence continues at coordinate 2,101 of APFE031175896.1, forward strand.
TGAAATCAAGTCCTTCTTCAGCCTTGGAACATAAAGAACATCTATCACTTTCAAAGGAGGTAATGACCCCCCTTGAAAGGATACCATCCCCACTCCTACTACCCTGACCTTGGAGTTATCTCCAAGCACAACCTCCAAGTCAATATCATCCTCTGTGAGACTCGTGAAGTGCTCTCTCACTCTAGTCATATGACAGGAAGCTCCATTGTCTACAAACCTCACGCCGAAAGACGTGACACTAGTGGAAAGAATCACCACTAAGGAAATTTTTGTGTCAAATCTAGAGGAAAACTCATCCACCTCTGACAAAGCTACAACACCCTTCTTATTTCCCTTCTTGTTGGGACACTAAACGACATAGTGACCCAACTTCCCACAAGCAAAACATTTCACTTTTCTCATGCCCTTCTCCTTGAACTTCTGCTTCCCCTTTTTCTTCTTGGCTCCACTAGAAGACCCCTTCTTGGCCTTCTTCTTATGCTTAGTTACAAGGGAAACACTCTCCTCCTCATAAACCCCACCAATCTGATTGTTACTCTTAGCACTGGATGAAATCATCCCACATCCTCCTTGAGTCTAGAAAATGCTCTCTGGCCACAATTCCATATACCAATCCATCCCATTGCTTGGTAAAACCATCTATTGCAATCTTGATCAATTGGTCTTCATGGATAACCTCTCCCACTGCAAGCAACTCATTTTTCACTTGTGTTATCTTGGTGAGATATGAGGTCACCGTGTTAATCTTAGTCATCTTAGTGCTTCTTAAGTTCTGACGCAACACCATCTTCCTATTCTCACTGGAGCTTTGGTGTAGTGTGACTAGGGAATCCCACATCTTGTAGGAAAACATAATCCCTGTCACATGAGGGAATAATTGGTCTTTAAGAACATCGATAATGATTCTCCTTGCCTTCACATTTCACTAGTTGAAGTCAAACAACTGAATCAGATTAGTGGGAGGTTGCACTAGATTCTCCACAATGTCCCACACCTCAACTTCCTGAAAAATTAGCATCATTCTCTCTTTGGAGGGGCCAAAATTATCATCCCCACTCAATCTATCCTTCACCCTCAAACCAGTCGCCATGGCCCTCACAAACAACACAAAATATGATATCTGTAGATTAGCAAATTTGCCTCCCTCTCAACAACCAAACTCCGGGTTTCTGAAGGTAGTTATGTGTTCGTTGTTCATAGTTTTAGTAGAAGAAGTGCTTGCTAGTTTTCCTTATCATTTGAAGGTATAGACTGCTATAGGTCACCTTAGCTCTGATACCATGTAGAAATTTAGAGATATGTAGCCCCAACTCAGTTTCAATGGTTTTGCATTGGGTTTAATGCCCACATCCCCACACATTAGATAATATTTAAACTTTTAATGCAAATTATTTTGAAACACTATAGGACTACTCTACTTCTTTTCACTTTAGTTTCACTTCTCCAAAATGCACATTGAAGAATGAATGTTAGATACTCCCTTTTTATCCCTCTTTAGATTCATTAAGATAGGAAACCCTAACCCTTTTAATCAAGGGTTGAGATTAGGTCTTAGCCCATGAGACCAATGGTGGAGATCATTTCCCTCACTTGACCCCCTTTCTCATGTGGCCCCCCTCATTTAATGAAATCCATAGTCACTTTAATGTTTTGTACCTTGTACCTTTTTCTCCACATAAAATCAACTTAAAATTAGAAAGTGACTTTAATATTAAAGGCTACTTTAGTACTTTTTTATCATAAAGTCACTTGGAGACATAAAGTGACATTAATATAAAGTACCTACTACATGTACTACATAAATTGACTTTTCACCATGACATTAATATTACCCATACAGTCACATGCAATAGGTAATTAAAGTGTCTTCCTAGGAAAAAAGGGTAATTCTTTAGGAAACACCTCCTTGGTACCCTTATTATTTTTAACAATGCGAACTTTCTATGGACATTTCCATAGAAATTTTGAAGGAATCCTCCTATTTTGTTCTTATATACCTTTTTGTGGTGTTCAAAAGATCTTTTACAGACTACTCTTGAGGTCTGTTTCAAGTCACTGTGTCATAATTCCTGAAGTAAGTTCGAACTCTCTTGGACAATTTTCATAGACCTCGTTTGACTCACTTATTCTGGAGTTTGTGGTCAAGGACATCATTTGTGGCTCGGCCTTGGGGTACTTTAAGATCCTTATGAGGTTAGGTTCGAGGGTATTCATTGACAATCCATGTATTGGTTCAATGTAGTACATTATCTGTGATTGAATTTTTAGTATGAACAAAATAAAATCAATGTCTTCATTGTTGTAATATAAGGCTAAGGATATTTTTTTGAGACACTTTGATGGTCTACTCACTGTGATACACCTTCACTTATTGTCAAGCATGTTACACTATATTCAAATATGATTTGAAAGTGACATACTATAAGAGTCTATATAATAGCCATTGAACCGAAGCAGTTGTGAACCTCACTATATAAACAAAGGTTTACATTTGGGCAGTATATTTGACCTATAGTAAAGAGAAAAGGAATTGACATAAAAAATATTAACCCTGGGGTATTCCTTCAGTCCTAAAGAAGGTATTGAACATAATTGGAAGAACAAGAGAATATTGGCCTTATGTGGCACATTCTTCATCAACAAGACAAAGCATTAGAGAGAATTTCAGCCTAAAAGTGGCCTCCTAAGGAAAAATAATAAAATAATAGGAAAATAATAAAATAAGAGTTATGATTTTCGGAAGGAAATGAATAAAACTATTTTTTATATTGTATTTTTGGCTTATCTTGATCTAGATTGATTTAGGAACGAAATGCAATAAAAACTTAAACAAAAGCATAGAACTACAGTGAAAATTGAACTTCAATTCCTTAATAATAAATACTCAAATTGTTTACATGCAGAATGGAAACAAACTAGCTCGGGCGATGGTAGCTTATCTTTGAGAAGAGATGTGACAATTACATGCCTTCTAAACTGTGTTACAATGAGGCTCAGAGGCCTTTTTTTTTATTGAGAGACAATGAAAAATCCTAAACATCCAAAAATCTAACCCTAGGATATGAAGTTACAAAAGTTTGTAAGCCCCGTTGGGATTAGTTAGAACACCAACTTCCTAGAGTCGTAATTTGGCCATATGATCTACGTTTGGTATGCACGATACCTCGTTAGAAATATCTATATGAGGAAAACAAATTTTCCCAGGCTACAAGCTTTGTGTGTTTTTTCAAAAAAATGTTGTTTAGGGTCTCAAAACGGTTTCCACAGTTCATGACCTATAAAACTAACAAAAATAGAAAGTTGTGCTAGAGTTAAGTAAATTCAAAGGAAACAATGTTAGGGGTCCAAGTGGAATAGGTGGGTGGCCACCAATGTCCACCGGGATCATATCTCCTTATAGGTTTACTTGAATTTCAAGTGTAGACACTCGTTGGATGCAACATTAAATTCCACATCCAACGAGCACCCATTATGAATACTTCTAAGAATACCCACATTGATAAAAAATGAAGATACATTAAAACACGTGTTGAACACGCTTTTTTAATGTATCTTAAATTTTAATCAACGTGGGTCTTCTCAAAAGTATGCATAATGGGTACTCGTTAATGTGGAATTTAATTCCACATCCAATGACTGTCTACACTTGAAATTTGAGTCTATGAAGAGATAAGAAAAATATATAATTAAAAAAGTAGTATTTTTTCCCTCCAAAATATTTACATGTACCTCTTTTTACAATTAAAGGATTTTGATTGGTTTACATATTATGTAGATGAAAATTTCATGGGCACTTTTAGGCTGAAATTTCCTCTAATGGCTCATATGTCATAAGGGTTGACATCATCAAATACTACAAGCAAAGGTATGATTTGTTTTCTCTACAAAAGTTTGTACCTAAACCATTAAGATGCTGCTATAAACGTTAAAGGTTATTAAAGGTTGGTTCTTCATCGCACATTTTAGGTACACATTTTCATAACAAGTTTTATTGAATATTTTGTAAGTGGGTCATTGTCCCTGGTACAAGAGCCAAAAATTTATCTTCCTATTTTATTTTCAAGGTGGGGCAAGGTAGGAGAGTTAAGCATCCTTCAAGTTGCAGCCTAAAAATAATTCAGGGTGGGAGGGTGGTGCTAGGGAAAATAGGAGCTTGCAGGGTCTTGGAGCATCTTATCAGTTGTTGATAATAAAAGTAGGGTGTTTGAGCGTCCTTCTAGTTGAAGATGGTTAGACCAATGTGTAGGAGCATCCTTTTACGAGTTGGAGCTTCTTGATAAATTTAATTATTTTCTATAGTACTAGGGAGTTGGATCTTCCCTTTCAGTTGAAGCCGAAATTTTTGTACTCATAAATTATTAGAAAAACACTCGGTGGTTTTTCTCTTGGAAGGGTTTCCACCTATAATTTATTGTGTACTGCTCTTGTGATGTGTTGATGATTTATGTTTTGATATGCTATGAAATTAATAATTAACTAATTATAAGTGAAACACTGATTCACCCCCTTCTTAGTATTCCCAACAATTGGACTCAGAGCAGGTTCCTTCACAAGCAGTTTAACCACTGGAAGGGAGATCATGGATTGCACAAAGAATGAAGTTCCATTATTTAATGGAAAAAATTATACACTTTGGAATGGAAGGATTAAAGCATATGTGCAAGTACAAGGATATTATGTTTGAAACTATGTAATGAGTGGATGCAAAGAAACATTGACTCCTCCAATAGATGATGCAGATACAAAGCTTTATGATAGTAATGCTAAAGCCAAGAATGATACTTTGAATGGTCTAAAAGAGTCAGTGTATGTTAAAGTAATGCATTGCAAATATACAAAAGAAATTTGGGATAAGCTCCAAAACATATATGAAGGAGACAAAAATTTCAAGGAAGCCAAGCTTCAGATTTTCAGAGGAAAATTTGAGTAGCTAAGAATGAATGAAGATGAAAATATTGCATATTATTTTATCCAGGTATATGAAATAGTACATGACATATAAGGATTGGGAGAACCAATGGAAAATAAGGTAATTGTCCATAAAATACTGAGATCACTTTCGATGAGATTTGACACTAAAGTCTCAGTGCTAGAAGAAAGACCAAACTTAGAAACTGTCAATACAGATGAGATACCTAGAATACTCATAGCCTACGAAATGAGAATAGAGTAGGAGAATACATCTAAGAGAGAAGCAAATTTTATGGCATCTAAGAAGACAGAGAAAAAAAGTAATAGTCCAAGCCAAGCCCCAGTTACAGTTGTAGAGAAATTTCAGAAGAAGAAATAACCATCTTCATGAAGAAATAAAAAAGAGGAGAAAACAAGTACAAATGTAAGCTCCCCTTAAAGTATTTCAGTTGTTGTGAAATTAGTAATTTTGATTCAAATTGTCTCTATGCAAACAACTCAGACAATGATGATGAAGAGGAAGCTCCTAAGAAAGTAAAGAAGAATCAAAGAAAATATAAGAAACAAGGTAAGAAGAAAGCCTTCAATAATTTTCTATTCAAAAGAATATAGCTTTTCATCCGATGAAGAAAGTGATAGCGATACTGAAAATGACACAGGAAGAGTGTTGTTCATGGCAAGGGATAACTAAAAGGAATCTCCTAAAGAAAATGAAGAAGAAGGTGAGGTAGATCTTGAAAGAGAAATTATCAATGCCTTAAAGGATGTAAAGGTAGAAATAAGGAATGTCAAGGAATTAGAAGCTGATTTGAGTGAACAAAAGGAACATGCCAAAAGTCTCAACAAGAAGTTTGAAATATTATTATCAATCTTAAAGTGTAGTCAAAATATGCTAGAAAAATTGAACAATCTCTTAGAGGGGAGATGGAAGAAATTACTAAGACAAAGGAGGATTTGGAAGTAGAAATAATATCTCTGTGAAAGGAAACATAGAAAATGAATATCAAACAAAATTTTATGAACAACACCAAAGTATTGAATAATATTATCAACAATCAAAGATCATGTGATGACAATACATGATTAGGATACAAGCCCATGTTTGTTAAAGTTTCAAGCTCCATGATGACAAATGATAAACATAAGGCCTATGCTGATATCATTAGGGACACTATCAAGGAAGAAGAAATAATGTTTGCAAAAGAGAAGGTTCAAGATCAAAAGATGCAGAATCAATAATTTCTAAAGGAAAGTCTTTGGAAAACTGTATCACATAGAAGATCCCCCCACTCTCAGGTCTCACACTATCTTCCTTGGTGTGCATCATTCTTACAATAATTTTGCACACAAAGCTTTGGATTGTAAATCTTATGCTAGGAATATAAGCAACAATAGAAGTTACTCTAGGAATGATTATCCTAGAAAATCTCAGGAAAGGTATAATCGAAATTTTAACAGGTTTGAATCCATAAGTAATGAAGTAAAATGCTATAAATGCAAAATTTTTGAACATGTAGCTAAAGGTTGTAGGTTGAATATTATTCCAAGGGATAAAAAAAAGAACCTTCAAGAGTTTGGAAAAAAAGGATGAACAATGTGTGATTTCTCTAAAATCGCAAATCAACAAAAGTGTATGGTATGTTGACAATGGTTGTTCAACACAGATGATAGGGGATACAAAAAATTGCATCTCTGTAGAAAGAAAATGATGGAACAATCTCATTTGGAATACCAAGCAGAAGAAAAGGGTAAAATCAAGCTTGGAAGAAAGAGTGCCATGGAAGAAGATGTTTTTATTATTGAAAATATGAACCAAAAATTTCTAAGTGTGAGTCAAATGTGTGATCAAAGACGCACACTTTTCTTTGACTCAAAGAAATGTGAAAGAAGAAGGGAAAAATCAGGTAGATTAGTGGCGATTGCAACAAGGGCTCCAAACAATATATATATCTTGGACGAAATTGGAAAGGAAATATGTTTCTTGGAAAAGGAGGATGAAAGTTGGCTCTGGCAAAGAAGGATGGGGGACATAAATTTTGATAACCTTTTCAAAGTCAATAAAAAGGAAGCTGTAAGAGAAATTCCAAAAATTCTAAAACCAACTTGAAATACCATGTGCAAGGATTGTAGGCATGGAAAACTTACATGACTTGAATTTAAGACCAAGGAACATTCCATGTCAAAACCATTAGATTTGGTACATATAGATGTATGTGGTCCCATGAGAACCAAAGGGCTTGAAGGTGAACAATACTTCATGTTGTTTACCAACAATTACACTAGAATGAAAATAGTAAGCTTTCTGAAGAAAAAGTCACAAGCATTTGAATGTTTTTGAATCTATAAAGAGATGGTTGAGAATGAAATTGATATGAGAATCAAGTGTTTAAGATTTGATAATCATGGAGAATTTACATCCAAATAATTCCAACACTTTTGTGAAGAACAAGGGATAAAAAGACAATTCTCAGCAGCTAAGACACCACAATAGAATGTAGTTGTTGAAATAAAAATTAGAACGATAGAATAAATGGCTAGGAACATGTTGAATGATTCCAAATTAAGTGATGTCTTGTGGGTTCAAGCAGTGGAGACAACTGTGAACATTAAGAAAAAAGGATTGATTAGAAGAATTAGTGACAAGTCTGCACATGAATTTTGGAAGGGGAGATTAGAAAGTGTCAAGCACTTCAGAATATTCAAAATCAAATGCTACATAAATAGGGAAGACAAGAATATTGGAAAATTTGACTCTCGAATATATGAAGGCATATTTTTTGGGTATTCACACAAAAGCAAGGCATACAAATGCTATAATTTGAGACTCAACAAGATATTTTAAAGGATCACTGTAACATTTGATGAGGTTCGTGGAAAAAAGACTAGGTAAGGAGATTATTCTTCAAGTGAATAAGAAACAAAAGAACTAGAATAAGAAGGAAGAATAAAAGAAGAAGAAAAATTAGACAAAGAGTCAACTTTCAAACAAAAAGAACCAATAAATAATCAATAAGCACCTCCTCAAACTCCTAAATTATGGTACCAAAAGAATCATCCATCTGAAAAAATATTCCCTTTTAATCCCAAGTTAAATATGGTAATAATTATGAATCATGGTCAATTAAGGTCAACCATTTTAATCATTACCAATCATGGTCAACTTGGGTCAATGATGGTGATCATTTCCAATTATGTTCAATTGAGGTCAATCATGGTAATCATTGTTAATCATGTTCAACCATGCCAACCCCATCAACCCACTTCAACCATTAATGTAACCATTTTATTAACATTTATGTAAGATACCATCGTCAACTATGGTTGATCATATTCAACCATGTTCGACAATGGTAAACCAAGGCCATCCATAATCTTTTGTCCTAATCCCTAGACAACCATGGTAATCATTATCAATAATGGTCAGCCATGGTTTGCTTTTCCAACAATGATCGACCTTCTTCAACCATGGTCAACTTTGTTAACCATGTGCTGTAGCTAATGCAACACCCTCCAAAATTTTGGCTCACACTCAAATTTCAGAGCCTTCCTTGATATTTTCCTTGATTGTTGCAAATGCTCAAGCTCATTCCATGAGCTTTCTTGGAGTTCTTTGGCACCTTTTGCTTGTTGGATTAACTATCTTATTTTGGCATGTTTCTTGGTTGTATAATGTTTTTGATCCCTTTTTTGGTGGTTTCAAAGGTCAACCTTTGTGTATATGAGTTGTCCCAACCATGTAAACATTTGTCACACACATACACAGAGTCTTGATCGCTGCTGCACAAGTGTCATCACGGTCGTCCTAAAGTCTATCTTAAGTGTCACACTTGTCGGATCTTGTCATGAGGCAGTCACACAGAGGGGAATCCTTTGTTTGTTTGTTCTGATGATCTATGTTGTCATGTCATATAAGTATGCTAAGTGTGTTATCACAGTTCAAGTTCATCAGGAGTCCATCTCTCTTCCCACACTTAGCCATTTTCGGAAAATATTCCTGGCCAGGCAACTTAGCTTCACCGGGCCCTGAATGAGCTTCGCACTACGTAGTCTTAGCCCTCTTGGATGTGACCCTACTTCCTAGAACTACGTAATGCATAGTCACTTTCCTCCAGGGCTATTGTTCTGCGCAATTCCAGAGTCCAACAGCCTCCCTTAACCTCCATAATTGTGTAGTTGTTCCTCCTAGTCTGCCTTGAACTGCGCACTTCACACCTTCAACCCTCAAGCTTTTTCCTTTCCTTCTAGAACTGTGCAATGCATATAGGTTCCAAACTCCCTTGGCATCCAAAACTGTGCAGATGCTTCCTCCAATTCCCTTCCCTCAGCTGGAGCTCACTGCCTTCAGAAACTACGCAGATCTGCCCTCCAGGCCTCTCTACTTCCTAGTCTCCCTTTCCTCTTGAAAAATACGTATTTTGATCTCCCAAGGATCCATCCCACAGCAAGTACTGCCTGCTTGAACTACACAATTCTATCCCTTAGTGGGCACTACACAATTTTTCTCCTCAGTGAGGAATGTGTAGAAAAATTCCTTAATCAAGCCTAAGCTACACTCTGCGCAATCTCAGTGATCAAGCTCTCTCCACGTCTGCTGTAATTATGCAATGCACAATCATTGGGCCCTTTCTCATAGTTTATGACTTGTCCCAGGCTCAGTTCATGGATAATAATGCATCATATTAGACTAGGGAGTTCTTAGATTGATGTCGTCCCATCATGAGTGAATTGCAGGAACATGTACACTATCAAGTCATGGCAAGATGATGAAGAAGGAGAAGGATGAGGGAAGCATGCCCAAACACTCTCTTGCAACTGAAATTACAAGTGTATCTATCAAGAGGAAGCAAAGGGACACAAGTTTACAACTACCGTCCAAGACTTAAGATCATTGAAGACCCTGCATCACCAAGCTATGTAGAGGAGAAGAGAAAGCATATCCAAGAAGACATCTAACACTCAGTAGCAATAATGACTTGACATTGTCACATCATCAAGCCAATCCATGTCAGAAGTGTCATGCCAAGTCGTGTCATGAGTTTTCATATGCCACATCACTATTTTGGACCATGTATACTATAATAAAATGTATTGTAAAGTGGAATTCCAAAGGACACACATGAATATAGAGAGTCATGTAAATTGAAAGGTCATAGGAAGTTGAACGATCATGAGGGTAGTCAAAGAATCACAAAGGGGAAGCATCACCCCTTGGTTATATATACCCCCTCATTGTATGAGAAAAGGAATTTTCACCTTGGATCCTCCCACAAGTCATTAGAGAGATCAACTCGTTCTTTGAGGATTAAGGAGTGGCTTCAATGTCCCACTACTAGGGCTAGTGATGTAAAATGTAAACATGTGTCTTGGAACTTTTTCCTAATAACATAAGAATTTTAAGGCCAACACGTTCTTCATGCATGGACTGTGAATGTTTGTAATATTATTCTATGGATATTTGTATTTCACGTTTGCTTTCACATGTACTAAGATTGTTGAACTATTTCAATTATTTTAGTGCTTATCTGACTGAGAATGTGCTGTAGTGGTTGTTATCGTTGTCTCATCCTTGTGGAAAATTCCAAGGGATATTAGACATAGCTTTCCTTATTTCTTGGTTGTAATGATTGTCGCATCCATTGTGGACTATTCCGTTGGATGTTAGATGGATCTTTCCTTGTTTGTTGGTTGAAATGACCGTCGCATCCGCTGTGGACTATTCCGTTGGATGATAGACGGGTCCTTCTGGTTCATGTGTCCCTCTTCTTGGGTGGTACTATTACCTCTCACTTAAAGGCTCACTTTTCTTTTCCCCTTTGTAGTAGAGAACCTCGCCACAGTTGCACTGCACACTCACCAGGCACACTCCCTTTGCTTTTCGAAGACACCATTACATCACTCTCTTGTGCTGACAACTATAGCCAAGTAAAATATTTAAGGATTTGGCAACCGGGTATTTATACCAGATGGGACTCCTACACCAAATGTTGTCAGGTCTGATTAGGACTTATAGATCCCCTGAATGTTGGTAGGTCTAGCACCATTAACATTTCTAGCGCTAGAAGGTGGGAAGCAACGGGAAATCCACCAACCCCACTAATCCATATTCTGGTCAAGGAAGAAATGGGAAATCCACTTCCCCTAATCATACTTCTAAATTTGGTAACTCTTCCCAGCCCAGACCTGAACCTAAAATCCCATATAAGCATCTTTGATCCATCCACCCCATCACCTGTCAGTTTGCAAAACCTGTTGGATTGATTCCATGAGTAATTAGTCTTCCATATTCTCCAAATAAAAACAAGACCACCTCCACGAGGATATAGTCTCGTTTGTTGAAGAAGTGTTTCTCGCCACTATTGAAGAATTAATAGAATCTATGGAAAGGGAAGAAGAGCCTCCACTCTTTAATAGAGCTAACAAAGGAAACACCTTACTCTTGGGATCAAATTTTGCCGGGATAGGCGGAGAGGAAGAAGAAGAGGAAGAAAACCATCAGATTTAGAAAAGGAAGAGGAGGACAACGAAGAGGAAGACATGGTAGATAAAAATATGGATTGGGTGACTCAGGGCCCACTGGCACTTCTTAGTGTCCTGCATAAGATGCCAAGACATGTGGGGAAGCTCTTGATGAAGTATGTCCCTGAGAAGACAATGAAGGCTGAAGATCACTTGGAAACGTTTCACCAACATTTGCAAACACTTGAGGTACATTACGATGATGTTACATGCAAAATTTTTCCATCTACCTTGGATGGTAGAGAAACTGTATGGTATCTCAGCCTTCCTCCAAACTCCAGCCATAACTGGAGGGGATTAAAAAATATATTTCTCGAAAAATTTGCTAAAGATAAGACCCCTGCCATGTTATTAAAGGAGTTGGGTAATATTAAGATGGAGCAAAAGGAAAAAAGTTAAATATTTCAATCAGAGGTTCAATTGTATCTTGAACAAATTTTCCAAAAATACAAAACCTCACGACTCGATCACTATATATTTAAACTACACTTCTGCCTTGCCAACCAATATTGTGAAGTTTGTAAAGCAAACTATGAGACAAACATTGACAGAAAACAACGAAGAGGCTATCGATGTTGAGAAGGACTTGCTTGTTATTTAAGTCATCTTAGATGATGAATCAATAAAAGACTCCAAGGACATTGGTAAGAGGTCTTAGGCCTTCATGAGCTAGGCAAAGGAGAAAGAACTAAACGATCTTCAAAGCCTGAATCGTCTCGTCAAGTCCCTGGCCACTGAAATGGTAGAACTCAAACAAAGGAAAAGTGAGACTACTGTGAGCATCAAGCCCCCCCCCCCCCCCAACCCACAATCTTCATAAGGAATTCAACTTCTAGCAGTAGCAGCATCCAATTGACAAAATCTACACAGAGTTCCAATGTTGTCCTGGATATTGAGAAAATTGGCACGGATTCATATTGCATGTTTCATGATGAGAATCATTCATAAAAGATGTGCTCACAGTGGAACAAACTCATGAGAAGGATGGTTGCACAAATTGTTGATTCAATCATGGATGAGGAGCAAACTGAACCTGATGAAGAGAAGGAAGAAGCTACTGCGACTGATGAAGCTCCAAGTGATGGGCATGCAATGAACATGTTTCATTTCATTCTCATAGCCCAAAAGAGTACCTCCAATAAGCAACCTTTGAGTGACGATCTGACCCAGAAGCATAACAACCGATACAACCTAATAAGCCAAGGACCTACCACTATAATTGAGTTGCTGAAGCAAAAATTCAAAGAAATCTTGTTAAGGAAAATCAATCCACCAAATAACTCAACATAAAACACTCATTGTAAGTATGAGAAAGTAGTCCCAAAAAAAGGTGTTTCAGATAGCAGTAAGGACATAACAATTCCTCCAGAAAACACAAACCAAGTTCCATCCTTGGATACCTTAGTTAGTCTTCTCGTCGTAGATTATAACATTGTGGAAGATATGAAGAAGGTTTGTGCAAACATATCCATGTTCAAAATCACGAAGATCACGAGCCAACGAGACATCCTTCTACGAGAATTTGGGAAAACCTCTTCAGGCAAAGCTACCTCTTAGGATAAGGGATCTAGTAAGTTTCTTGAAATTCTCACATCTGTACTTAATTCACTCACGAGGGATGCAAACACACTCTTACTGCCATTCTTGTTAACATTTGAAATATTCAATTTCAATGTACACAATTGCTTGGTTGATTTAGGTGCATTGGTGAATGTCATGCCACTATATGTTTCCAAGAAAATCAATGCTAAATGAGAAAAGATAGATGCACATATTGTTCAGCTAGACAAAACTCATGTCCAGGAAATTGGTGAACTCAGGGATGTCATCATCCATTTATCATATAACGGATGAGTCCACCAATGTATCGACATAGTGACTGTGGAAATTCTAGAAGCATATGGAGTGTTACTGAGCAAAGACTGGTCTAGCAAGCTTCAAGGGTACTTTGCCATAGACTAGTCACACCTTTGGATTTCGTACAGGGGCAGGACCAATCATATCCGGGTAGAATCAGAGAGATACATGGAGCACATGGTTACTCCTTTGAACAGACTCAACGAGCCAATGAATTTCACATAACTATTATTTGGCAATTAATTTCTGGAAACATAGCTGGGGTGTTATCTTATAGAGCCATCCCTAGTCCCACCAGACATATAATTGGATCTCCTTCCTTGTCCAACTGGTGATAATGAAATCTGTATAGTTAGTAATAGTAGTAGCATTACTAGTGCAGTTAGCAGTCCCTGTACACATGATATGTGGATTATGTATTTTGATGGATCCAAAATGCAAGAGGGGTCTAGAGCTGGTTGTGTTTTAATAGACCCGTTGCAGAGAAAACATTTGATCTATAGCCACTTGGAATTCGAGTTCACAAATAACACTACAAAGTATGAAGCACTCATCTTGAGCTTACAGAAGGCCATAAACCTCAACATTTCCATTCTGAAAGTGGTAGCTGACTCAAAATTGTGGTGCGTCAGGTACGTAACACCATACATTGTGTGTCACCTCATCTTAAATGTTATAAACAAGAGGTATGGCGAATCGTCTCACGTTTCCAATATTTTAATATTATTTCCATTCCAAGAATGCGTAATGCGACCACGAATGCCTTGGAAAACACTACTACTATGATGTCACCTTTAAGGGACAAATTTTCTATTGAAATTCTATATGAACCTTCCGTCTTGGATAATATCACTAATTTACACATTTTTTATGACGAACAACATATATTGTATTTTATGGTGAACACTAACGTGTTCAAAGATGCAATGATTGATGAGGACGAGCACAAAAAGGCACTACAGGATGCATCCAATGCAAGTAAAGGGAATCTCATCCCCAAGGGTGTGGTATCATTGCAGAAGCTGTATGATATGCAGAACCACTTCCAAGGACCTGCCATTGCCAAGACCCACAGTTTAACCCTGCTGAATGATCAGATCAATTAGGGAACTGAAAAGGATCCAAAATATGTTAATCGTGGTACTTGCTGCACACCACAAGAGCGAAAATCCTTCATCCACTTATTCAGGCAGTACCACGATGTCTTCACATGGACGTACGATGAACTCAAGACATATGACACATGAATAATCCAACATGTAATATCCATCAAGGAAGGGGCCAAGCTGTTCCAACATAAACTAAGGAAAGTACATCCAACGCTTGAGCCCCTCATACAAAAGGAGTTAAGAAAATTGATGGATGCTTGGATCATATACAAGGTGCGACATTCAATGTGGGTATCAAACTTGGTTCTTGTGAGGAAGAAGTCTAGGGAGATCCACCTGTGTGTATATTTCTAGATTGTTAACCGCACCTTAGACAAGGGTAACTACCCTGTGCCATCCATGGAGAAAATATTACAAACAATATCAGGGTCCGAAATGGTTTCTTTTCTTTACGTATTTTCCGGATATAACCAGGTTCTGGTGGCAGAGCCTGAGAGACTAAAAACTACATTTAGGACGAAGTGCGGCACATTCTCATTTCGACGAATGTCGTTTAGGCTAGTCAACGCTGGTGTGACATTCCAATGTGCAATGGACATCTCCTTTTGCAGGCTCATTGGCCAACGTGTAGTAGTCTACCTCGATGATGTAATAATATTCTCCAAACAAAGGTCAGATCACTTGCAAAATTTGAAGAAGATTTTTGAGCGATGTCACAACTACAGGATATCCTTGAATCCCAAGAAGAGTATCTTTGCAGTGTCTGAGGGTAATCTCTTGGGGCACATCATTGCTGAAAGTGGGATCAAGGTAGACCCAGACAGGATCAAGACTGTCATGCAGATTCCCTTCCTAGTGAATAAGAAAGCCATGCAGTCTTTCTTGGGGAAGATCAAATTCCTCTGTAGGTTCATCTCCGACTATGCTTAGATTGTTAAACCAATACAATAGATGGTGAAGAAGGACGCAATTTAAAAAATGGGATAAAAGGGAAAATGACACATTTACCTGTATCAAATAAGATATAACAGAAGCACTCACGTTGTATAACCCAGACTTCGGTAAATACTTATTGCCCTACACTTTTGCTTCCAAAATCTCTCTTGCTAATGCACTTACTCAAAAGGATGTGTTGAACAATGAACGACCTATATCCTTCATGAGTGCAAGCCTGCAAGGGCCAAAGCTCAATTACTTAGTCATGGAAAAACATGCTTATGAAGTGTACAAGTCGGTAAAACACTTCAAACCCTATCTGTTAAAGAGCTGTTGTGTTATCTTTGTTCCACACCCAACAATCATGTCACTGCTTGTTCAACAAAAGCTGGGTGAAAGGAGGGTGAACTAGATGACAGGGTTACAAGAGTATGATCTAGAAATCAAGACTGTTCACATAATCAAGGATCATGGTCTTTTCCAATTAGCAACAGAAGCCGTAAATGCGAAAGAGGAAGAAGAAGAGCTTGTAGGATGGGAGCAAGATATTGAAATGTATAACGTTGAGAGATCCTCCCCCACTACAGACATAAACTCTTGGTACACACGTGTGCAACAATACCTCGAGCATGGCACAATGCCCTCTCACTTTTCCACACGAAAGAAGATGGCACTCCGACTTAAAGCATTATCATATCAGTTGGTGCATGGCACGCTGTTCAGAAAGCACCATAATGGAGTACTACTCATGTGTTTGGAGGTGCACGATTCAGAAAGGTATTGCGTGATCTCCAAAATGGACCAACCGGGGGACACTTTGCAGGAAACACTACAACACATAAGGTTACGCTTGCCAAATTTTATTGGCCTACATTATTCGAATATGCTCACGCCTATGCCTGCAAGTGTCCAATATGTCAAAGGTGTGTTGAAAAAAATTAGAAGTCAACAACCTCGCTGCAACCCATTGCGGTGGAAGAACCTTTTCAACATTGGGACTTTCATATCATTGGGGAAATTTTCTCGTACTCGTCAAAGAAACACGACTATATTCTAAATGCTATGGACTATTTCACGCGATGGACAGAGGCCATTTCGCTAAAACAAGTGAACGATCAGGAAGTCATCAAATTTCTATAACAGAATGTCATTTCTAGGTTTGGCGTTCCTACACCACTTGTTTTTGACAATGCAACATATTTTTCATCGTTAAGAATTTATGATTTTGTATTGGAGAATGGTATTATATTGAAATATTCAGCTAATTATTATCCGTAGGGGAATGGTCTTGCTAAATCCACAAACAAGAACCTTATCTGCATCATGAAAAAGACCATATTATCTAAACATCCAAACTGGCACTCTGCTTTGGTGAATGCCTTATGGGCTGATCGAGTCATGCCTAAACGTTCTGTGAATAGCCAGCCTTACTTCCTAATGTACGAAAAAAAGCCATCCTCCCGCCGAACATCTACTTGCCCGCACTCCAACTGTCAGAAGAGTCCCAAGGCAAGCCCCATCTTTTAGTTTAGCGTAGGATGGATACTTTGCATAAGCTACAGGAAGAAAGGTTGGAATATAAAGGAAAATTTTTTCTTCACGAGAGTCGTATCAAGAGGTGGTTTGACAGGAAATTTGCAAGGAAAAAGAACTTTAGTGTGGGCGACTTAGTCTTAAAGTGGGATAAATACCACGAAGACAAAGGAAAACACACTAAGTTTCAGTCCCTATGGATTGGACCATACACGGTACATGAAAACCTTGGCCAACACATGTATCATCTTCAATCATTTGATAAGAGGATTGAATCTCTCCCTTTCAATGGCCAAGACTTAAAATAATATTTTCAATGAAGATCTGGAGGCTGTGTCACGCACTATGTACATAGTCTTTTGTTTTTTGATTTTATTTTCTTTGCTTGAATTTTGTGTTGGTTTTGTCATGTGAATAAGTGTTGTGCCTGATTGTGTTGCGACTTCTAAGTGTGTGTGTGTGGCTAAAGTCTAAAGAGTCTTATGACACTGCAACATTTGGCTAGCCTTCTGTCCATCTTCCTTGTGTTGGTTACATCTTTTGGCCGATGAAATTCTGACGGAAAATATGATACGCCCGTTAGGAGATTTTTATTCCAACCATGAGCCCGTGGCTAGTCCAGAAACCTCATGCCTATACTCAATTTTTTGTTGGTGCTCTCAGGATTATCCAATCAATAGAAACAAAGAAGAGTAAAAATCTAAACGAGCAAACCTAAAGCATAGGTCTCTTTATGATTCTCTGAAGGAACAACCTCTTCTGCTCTCAATAAGTCAAGATCCCTCTTCCACCCCAAATAAATAAGTGCCTATGCACAATTCTCTTTAAATAAATAAATAAAGGCGAAAGAAGAGAAAGGATTCCTATGAAGAGAGGTGGAGTAAGAAACTATGTCGGGGTACTATCAAGGCTCATTGGCAGCAGAGCAATATTTGCGTTTCTGCGTGACTTCACCGGGGTATTGTCTACGCCTGCTGGTAGCGAAGCAACACCAGAGATGAGAAACTATAATCTGAAAAACTTAAGCATGCGAGCTACAATACCCTTCCCAACTCGAAACATTGTGATTATGATGAATATTATGATGTGTTCAACTAAGAAGGTATAGAGGGGACCATGTCTACCCATGGGGTAAGTGGGAAGACCAAAGTGAATTGCACAATGAATCAATACTCCTTGAGGAACCAAGGCCCTGAACAAAAGAAACTAACCAAGACAGAGAAGTTGGAGTTCAACCAATGTCTTGCCAAGTGTTGTAGCTGCTGCAACACCCTCCAAAATTTTGGCTCACACTAAAATTTTAGAGCCTTCCTTGGTATTTTTCTTGATTTTTGCAAACACTCAAGATCATTCCACGAGCTTTGTTGGAGTTCTTTGGCCCCTTTTACTTGTTGGATCAACTGTCATCTTTTGGCATGTTTGTCAGTTGTATAATGTTTGTGATCATTTTTATGGTGGTTTCGAAGGTCAGTATTTGTGTATATGAGTTGTCCTAACCATGTAAACATCCGTCGCACTCATACACAAAGTCTTGAGTGCTGTCGCACAAGTGTCTTCATGGTCGTTGTTGAGTCCGAAACTTACATCTTCCATATATACCTTTTAAGCCTTTTTTTCCAGTTACCTGAACCTCCAAGCTATCAAATCATTGCATATTAGTTTAAAAAGAGCATATAAAATGGTTTCCTAACTATGTCTTGTGACTGCTATTTGATTTAGTTTTTTGCTTAGTCAGCAACGAAATCTTGTCACTTTCCGCAGCCTTTTTGTTGAAGTCTATGTTACAGGTGTCTACTGGAGAATCCGGCCACATGGGAAAGCTGCAAATGATGTGGACATGGAACGTGTCCCCTTGGTTCAGCCGAATCACTCACAGAAGACCATGGTCAAAGCCAGTCAAACGATGGTCAACACTAAGAGTTTTGCAGTGGCAGGACTCTGTTTTTCATCACAAGGAGAATTGCGTGGCAAGATCCTAAATCTCAGGAGGTGTGCTAACACCTGGGGACTACCCCGTGAACCAAATATAACAACCACCCTCCTTGTATTTATTTCTCACGGCTACCATATTGCTAGATTTCCGGACATGGTCATTTACATGTCTGTTTACCAGCGCAGATCTTAGGAATTAGTTATGTCATTTCCTATTATAAATAAAGCATCCTCGTATGCGTATAAACTAGTTTTTTGTATGTAATCTTGACTTTTTTACAAGCTACTGTGCCGTAACTTAATCCTTATGTTATGACTGTATTTCAATATATGAGAAGACACTGCTTTTAAGTTCAATCCGTGATTGATTTCTGATTGGCCAAGGTTGCAGAGGGCCCTTGTACACCAAGGTTCTGTAGTTATTGTACAGTTACATGTTTTCTTCATTTATGTTCTTGATGCCATAGTTGTTTGCTTGTATATATTACACTGCTCATGGTATTCATGTTGATTTCCCTCCATAGTTTCTTTTATGCTTTCTAATGACTGTTAACTATTCAGTGTTTTATTTCAGGTTCTGATAGATAGCCCGAGCAAGTGCACATAGTTTTTTGATGACTAATGACATGATGGAATTATCTTGTCCTTCTGCTTATTTTTTTTCTTAGTTCTAATTCCAACATTGTTTATTTCTTTCAGTTTTGCTTTGTTCATTTACTTTTCTGCAAGATAGATATTAGAAAATTCATGTCATTTTTAGTTACCTCCTATAGCCAGAGCGAGTTGAATGGTGAGGGATTGAAGTGTGAATGTATAGTTTGATATTAGTTTAATTGTTTTTGCAAGTTAGTGATTAGATTACTCATGTCATTTTCAGTTACCTCCTATAGCCAGAGTGAGTCGAATGGTGATGGATTGAAGTGTGAATGTGTAGTGTGATCTTAGTTTCATTTCATGCAATTTAGATATCAGATTACTCAATTTGTTTATGATTGCCTCCTATATATAGAGCGAGTCGAATGGTGAGGGGTCAGAATATGAGTTGATGTGATATGATTTAGTGTACTTTGCTTACAATTTTTGAATTTCTTTGAGTTCAGTTTTCTTTTTATACAGTAGCAAGGATACTGGGTTTCATAGTCACTAGTTCACTGTTGGTTTAATTAGAATTTAGGTACATTTTTATTTCCTCTTAGTAGTTGATTTCATCATTGCAAGTTTGAAAACCTTTTTGAAAACTTCGAAGTTTGGAAATTATTTTAAAGGTCACTATTGCCTTGAATACTTTTATCCATACTTGATTTTTAGAATTGCCAGCTCACATTAGGAAATCAACAAGAAGATAAACCTAAAAACAAACCAAAAAAATCAAAACGACAAAGAAGTAAGAAAACGATTATCTTGCATATATAGTGCACTTCACTTCAGCAGTTTACGACTCCTGGATTGACAATTTATATAGCAATTTAGGACACACTAAATTGACCAAACATTTTGGCGCCGTTTCCGGGGAAGTGAAACTAGGTAGCCAATTTCTTAAAAAAAAAAAAAAACAAGAAAATTTCAAGGAAGGTAAAAATTTATGACTTTTCAAAGTATGCTCTCCTCTTGCACCTAGTGTGAGCTAGAGGATTGGAAAAGAGAGTTATTGGTTTAGTAATTTCTTGAGTATGCTCTCTTCTTGCACCTAGAGTGATCTGGAAGATCAGAAAGAGAATTATTAACCCGACTTGAAGAAAATAAAAAATGACATGCATAGAGCAAGAGATTCTAGAGGAAGGTTTATAGCTAGGGCCAAGAGTTCGATTTTTACAACTCCATCTACTTCAAGGTATAGACAAGATACACCTCCATCATCTCCAACTCACACTCCTAGTCTTAGGATTCCTGGAATTCAAGAGGCAGTAGTTGAATTAGGAGACTCTCCCACACTATCCACCGAATCTAAGTTAGGAAAAGACCCTTTCTTTACTTCTATAGGAAAACACATTGTAATCGAGGAAGTAGAATCACCTGAAGAAGAAGAGGGAGAAATTCCTCCTCATTCGCCATTAGCAGAAGAACCAGAGGACTCTAAAATCTTTGAGGAAGCTATCATGACAGAGGAAGTAGTAAACAGATTAGGAGGGTAGAGGTAGAGGTAGAGGAGGAGGAAACAATGGAGGAGGTAGAGGTAACAACAGGGGAAACAGGGATGGAGATAACTCATTTGGATTTCCTATAGTTGATGAGGAATCTCGAACAACAATGAAAAACATCTCACCATCTGTCCTCCCAAACTTTTATGGGTTGCGAAGTGAGGATCCTGAAACATTTCTAGTTGAGTTTGAAGTCGTGTGCCGAACTTATGATTATATGGAAGACGCTCAAAAACTCAAATTGTTTCCTTCAACATTGAAGGGAGCTGCTCTAAAATGGTTCATGGGATTAGTCACTCAATCTATTAGGACTTGGAATGATATGAAACAAACATTTCTGGATAGATACCTGACTATTGTAATGCCCACCAATCATAAGGATGAGGTATTCAAAATGGTACAAAAAGAAGATGAAAACTTGGAGGATTACTTGAAAGATTTCAATATAACCTCAAAAGAGAAACAATGAATAACCTAGATGAGGAAACCTTGAAAGCCCTTCTATTAAAAGCCATTAGAGATGAATGGATAGATATTTTGAACATGATGTGGAAAGGAGATATATCTCAACTTCCACTTCATGATATAGCAGAACTATGTGTCCATCTCTCAAGGGGAAAATCTAAGACTGGAAAAGGGCCTAGAGATCCTTCTGTCATTAGAGCAAACAAATCTGCAACTGGATCAGTAAGTAGGGCTGAGATTGGCAACATGCTTGATGAGTTCAAAACTGATATTTTAGGGAGTGTTAGTGAGCAACTAGACACCCTTAAGATACAAAATAAGCAGAAAGCAAAAGCTGAAGCTTTGGCCATCTTTTGTCCAAAATGTAGGAAGAAACATGCTCTAAGGGAATGCCCCTTAGATGCAAAAGTTGTAGAAACATGTGTGATTTGTTCAAAAATCCATGAGACCAAGGATTGTCCTTCAATTCCTGGGCTCAAAACTGTCTTTCAAGAAGACCCAAATTCAATTGAGTCTCTCTGTTTTGTTTCAAGGAGACCTTGGCAGGGGCAACAAAATCAAGGGTTTAACAACCCCACGAACTTTCAACCCCCACCAAATTGGAATCTTTGGCAACAACCTTGTCCCAACCTCAAAATCCATTTCAATCATGGGCACAAGGTATGCAAAATCCTTATGGGAGATTTGCTCAATTTTACCAATATCCTCCATCTTTTCAAAACCAACAAGTTCCACAACCTCCAAATCAGAATCCACAACTTTCATTACCATTTCCACAAACAACCTTTTCAACAGAATCCAAATTCCCAACTCTTGCTTCCATTCCAACAAAAGACAAATCAATTACCTTCCTAGCCATTTCCAAATCCAAATAATAAAAATCCTCAAAATGCTTACATGGTAGAAGGACAACAATTTCCTACCTATATGATTGTTCCTCTCAATGATGTACAACTCAGATCTGGTAGAGTCTTAGACAAGCCTTCTATAGATACTTAAAAGCAAAGCATTTATGAGGAAGAATCTCTTAAAGCCAATAAAGGTTCTGAGCATCTCTTCAAAACCCAAGCACTCAAGAAGAAAAAGAAAAAGAATCAACCCCCACAACTACTATAGTCAAGCAACCTGCATCTTTATCCACACCTCCTTTTCCTGAAAGATTACAAATTGATAAAGGAGTGGAAAAACAAATCTTGTTGCCTGACTATGATTTTCTAGATGAATTAAAGAATGTCTGTATCAATATTGCCTTGTTACAAGCCATTAGAGAAATTCCTATTCTAGCTAAAACAATAAAGGAGTTGAGTCTCAAAATACCAGGAAGGAAACCAAGAGATACAAGAAGAATCCACCTGGTAGGAAAAATTGCAGATATCATGATGGGAAAAGTTACCATGCAAAAGTATGTAGATCCCAGTAATCCAATTGTCAAAACACATATCAATGGGGTAGAAATTCCAAATACTTTGATTGATTTAGGGGCTGTTATCAACATTATGAGTAGACAGAATATGGAACAACTAAAACTTCCTAATCTTCTTTTTACACCTACTTTACCGCAACTTGCAGATCGATCAATTAACAAACCAGATGGTGTATTAGAAGACATTTCGGTCTCCTTAGATTCTTGGGAATATCCAGTAGATTTCATGATTTTAACTCCCAAGAGTAATCTAGGAGGGCACCCACTCATTTTAGTAAGACCTTGGCTAGCCACAGCTGATGCTTTTATCAGTTGTAGATAAGGGGATATGTATATTTCTGATGGTAATTCGACAAAGAAATTCAATCTGTATCCTCCAGCAAAAACAATTACAGAAATAGGAGATAATGAATTGGTCGATGATGAGGACACAACACAACCAGTGTTTACCATTTCTAAAATCAGTGAAGATAGTCAAATTCTGAACACATTAGAAAACTTTGAAACCTCTTCAGAATATGACCACACAGAATTTCAGTTAAATTCTGACATTGAGTATCTATCATCTAGACAAATGTCTCTTTACTCTATGGAAGAGTTTGGTAGTTCCACCACTAAGATTTTTCCAGGCAAAACATTGAATATCAACAAAAACTTGGAAAGAGCACAACAGGAAGAGCTAACCAAAATCTTGCAAAAACATTCTACTGCATTTGCATGGGAGTATACTGACATGAAAGGTATTGACCCTAAGACTTGCATTCATCACATCTACATCGAGGAAAACAGTAGACCAATCAGACAACCTCAGAGAAGGATGAATCCAAACCTTAGAGAGATAGTGAAAGAAGAGCTCCAAAAACTACTCAATGTAAACTTCATTTATCCAATTTCAGATAGACGATGGGTTTCTCCTTTGGTTATAATACCTAAAAAGAATGGTAAATGGAGGGTATGCATTGATTATAGGGAATTGAATAAAGCGACTTTACAGGATCATTTTCCCTTATGCTTTATCGATCAGGTATTAGATATTATAGCAGGCAAAAAGTACTTTTCATTTCTGGATGGTTTTAGTGGCTATAATCAGATTCACGTGGCACCTGAAGATCAAGATAAGACCACATTCACCTGTCCATGGGGAACTTTTTCTTACCGAGTGCTTCCTTTTGGATTATGTAATGCACCCACAACATTTCAAAGGGAAGTACTAGGAATCTTTTCTGATCTAATCCATGATTGTGTAGAGGTCTATATGGATGATTTTATAGTTTATGATGATTCATTTGAAGAGGCATTAGAGAATTTGGAAAAATTCCTTATCAGATGTAAAGAAACAAATCTTTCATTGAGTCATGAAAAATGCTTTATGATGTTTACTAAAGGGAATGTTTTAGGACATCATATTTCAGGAGATGGAATTAAAGTTGATAAATCAAAAGTTGAAGTCATCTCCAAGTTGCCGATTCCAACTTGTCAAAAAGATGTTAGAAGTTTTTTGGGATTTACTGGATATTATAGAAGATTTATAGAAAAATTCACCAAAATAACATCTCCACTCTTCAAATTGCTTACAAAAGACTGTGAATTCAAATGGGATCCTGATTGTGAATCAACATTTGAAACTTTGAAAACAAGAATATCTGAAGCACCCATTTTGAGAGGGCCAAATTGGAAACTTCCTTTCCATATTTCTACAGATGCTTCATATACAGCTCTAGGAGCTGTGTTGGGTCAAAAGGATTTAGTTCCTTATGCCATTTACTATACCAGTAAAATTTGACTCCCACTGAGTTGAACTATACTGTGACTGAAAGAGTTTTTAGCTGTTGTTCATGCAATCAATAAGTTTAGACAATATATAACAGGCTATGAAACTTTTGTCTATACTGATCATTCTGCGATTAGATATCTAATGAACAAACCTGTTACTAATGGCAGAGTTACAAGATGATTCTTACTTTTACAAGAATTCAATATTACTGTGTTATATAGACCAGGAAAACAAAATATAGTAGCTAATTTCTTGTCTAGGATCCAAAATACTAAAAAAGATTCTCCTGTAGAGGATAAGTTTCCAGATGAATATTTGTTTGCAGTAAGTACTAAGACTCCTTGGTATGCAGATATTGCCAACTATTTGGTTACATGGAAACTGCCTCCACATCTGTTTCCTAGTGAAAAAAGAAAAATTGTTCAGGAGAGTTCAAAATATTCATGGATTTCTAACGAATTGTTTAAAACAGGGCCAGATTGTGTGATCAGAAGATGTGTTCGGGAAGATGAAATGCCTGACATCTTCAAGGCATGTCATGATGATCCATGCGGTGGACACTTTGCTGACAAAAGGACGACCTATAAAATCCTTTCTTTAGGATATTATTGGCCTTCCCTCTTCAAGGAGACAAAAGAATATGTCAAAAGGTGTGACATCTGCCAAAGAGTAGGGAAACCAACTCTTTCAAATGAAATGCCATTACAACCACAGGAACTCATTGAACCCTTTGAAAAATGGGCTTTAGATTTCATTGGACCCATTAATCCACCATCTAAGCAAAAGAAGTATATATTGGTATGCACTAATTATGTCACTAAATGGGTAGAAGCCAAAGCGTTACTTTCTGCTACTGAAAATTCAGTTGTTAACTTTTTTTATGAGGATAATTTTACTCACTTTTGTGTCCCAAGAGAAATTGTGACAGATCAAGGAAGTCAATTTACATCTAACATGATGGAGAAGCTAATGGAAGAATACAAGATCAAGCACAGGAAATCTACTCCTTACCATCCGCAAGCAAATGGGCAAGTGGACTCTACAAACAAAGTCATTGAAAGTATCATCACCAACACTGTTCATCTACATAGAAGAGATTGGGCTGAAAGGCTTCCTGAAGCCTTATGGGCCTAAAGAACTACATGGAGGAATACAACAAGACATTCTCCTTATGAAATTGTTTATGGGAAAGAAGTCCTGCTCCCCATTGAAATTCAAGTTAAAACTTTCAAGATGGAAGTTCAGTTGGGGATGGACCTATCAGAAACCCAAAAACACAGAATGGAGCAGTTGAATGAACTAGATGAGATTAGACAAGAAGCAATTCTAAGAACTGATCTAGTTCAACATCAAAGAGCTAAGTGGCATGACAAATATATCAAAGAGAAAAAGTTTCAAGAGGGAGATTGGGCATTACTATTTGATTCCAAGTTTAAAGACTTCAAAGGAAATTTCAGATTCATTGGCTTGGGCCATATGAGATCGACAAAGTCTTTAACAATGGAGTGGTAAGAATCAAGATCATTGATGAATTTCAAACTCCTCTTATTGTGAATGGCCACAGATTAAAGATTTATCATAAGCCA
>APFE031175899.1:0-28325 GCA_000404065.3 Pinus taeda
CCTAATCCTAACCCTGTTGAATATGTAGATAATCCAAAGAAATTTGTGAGAAAGAAAATTCTTACAAAAAGTGAGGGTAGTAATAGTCCTTTGCTTAGGTTTAATTCTCTTCCTCAGAACAATCCTGTGTCTAGGTCTAATTTTCTTCCTGAGAAGTTTGAAACTATTCAAGGCATAAAGTTTAATTTGTCTTTCCAGCATAGTTTTTTTAGGACAAAGCCTGAAATCTTTGTAAATCAGACTGTCATTGATCAAGCTTTACTAAAACCATATATACCCCAAGCTTAACATCCCGAATTATATCCTGATGTAGAATACCTACAAAAATTCGATAAATTTCAAGGTCTAGTCTCAGTTTTGGACCAAGCCATTGAATAAGCTTATATTCAACAATTGGTTGAATTTTCAGCTTTAACATTTGCAGTAGCTTCTTTTTCCACCCAATCTTCCCAATTTGTTAATCTACAACCCCCTAGTCCTACTCATTCTATAGTATCTACTTTTTCACCTGTAATATCTCAGACTGTTATTCCTACTATCCATGTAGTTATCGCAACTACACCTACCACAGGTCCATCTTCCAGTCAATCTCTCATACCAGCTATGGTAGGTTGGTATGCACCTTTGGTGTTACCAAGCCAGCTGAATGCTATGCCTGGAGATTATCAATCTGAAATTTCGACCTTTGATAACTTTGGTTCTCATACTTCTCATCAACATGTGGATAGAATGAATGATGTATTTGAGCTTCAGGAAGTAGATGAGACTGATGTAAAAATGAGATTGTTTGCTCAAAGTTTAGGAGGTGATGTCAAAAAATGGTTTAGGAGTTTACCTACAGGAAGTATAGCCAACCTTGATGCATTCCATCACACTTTCTTAGCTAGATGGGAAATCAAGAAAAATCCACTTCAACTCTTGAATGAATACAAAAGGCTGAAAATAAAGACAAATGAAACTATGGAGGAATACTATGAATGGTTTAATAATGTTTACAATGTAATTCCAATGGACATCATGCCCTCCCCTGGCCTAGCCTTAAATGATTTTCCTGATGGTTTTGATGTAGACATAGAATATCAACTTAGAGAGAGGGACCTAGCAACTTTGGAAGAAATGCAAACCAATGCTATAAAAGTTGAATCTAACATCTTAGCCAAGAAGGCCAAACTAAAATATGAACACAAGGTTACCATTGAAGAAGAGCCTTCCACTTCTGCCTCTGATCATAAAATTGATAACCTAGTGAGGGTAGTGGAAAATATTATGCAAAAAGTAAACGTAAATGATCAAGCTCAAATGAGAGAAAACCAAAATGCTCCTCAAAATAGAAACAAAACTTCAGAAGGAATGTAACCCAAATGAAACAATGAGAACAAAAGGGGCCAGACCAGTAGTTTCGGCCTCCTTTTTAGGAAAACTATATTGATGATGAGGTTAATATTATTAAAGATTTAGATGTCATTCAAATAAATCTAATGGGAATAAATGATGATGAAATTGTTTTTGTCACTCAAGAGGAGCAAGAAATTTTCCTCCTAACTCAAACTTACCTTGACTCTAAGGAATCAGATGAATATTAACAAGGTTTTGAAAATGCCATCATGGAAGTCCATAGGAAGTATAACCTTAGGAGAAAAAATAATGTAGACGCTCTCAACATCAAAAACTCTAAGAATCCTACTAAAAAATCCTCTGAAACAGATCGTAGGAAAACCACAGATAGTTTTCCTGTGAAGACTGTTGATAATTATGGCAAAAAGTTAGTAGAAACTCCTGTCAAAAAGATAGTTGAAAGTGTTTCTAAAACTACTCAAACTGATATTCCAACCACAAGTGAGTGACAAGAGACTCTATCAAAACAAATTATAGATCAATCTGATCTTTCTTTCCTGATTAAGATTCAAACATCATTCAACATTAAGAATAATTAGAAAACTTGAAAATTCCTATTCCACTAACAAATTTAATGAACAACAATATGTATAGACCTCAAGTAATGAAAGATCTAAACATAGGGGAAAACACGAACTCTGTAAATCTGAATGATGACCATCCTGAACTCTTATTTGGGCTGCAAGTTGAGGGAAAACCATAGGAAAGAGGATTTCCTCCATTCTATGTTAGCTTAAATATTCATGATAAGATTCTCCATAATGATATGTTAGATTCAGGTGCTTCCCACAATTTAATGCCTAAAGTTGTAATGGAGAAGCTAGGACTTGACATTACCATACCTTATAAATAATTATATTCCTTTTATTCCGGCAAAGTAAGAGGTCTAGGTGTCATCAAAGAAATGTGTGTTACTTTAGCTCAAATCCCAGCGAAAAGTCTAGTAATGGACATAGTGGTTGCAGATATTCCCCCTAAGTATGGCATGTTGTTGTCACGCTCATGAGGAGTGAAATTACAACGTACCCTACAGATGGTTATTATCTTTTCCACCATACGAGTTTTTGGTAAGTAAAGAAGATTATATAGGGAAACTTTGATGAAATTCATGGTGAGTAGTTAAGATAAGCCTCACAGCTATCCTCTTTACTCTGTCCACTCAGATTTAGACTCTTTCATTCTTTATCATGATGGAGACATCAACACTTAGGTGATCAAAGCAGAAACTAATATTTCTAAAAGAGATCCAAACCATACAAAAATAATAGAACCAAACACTCTTCTTGAACCTCTTTGGAGCACGAGATTTGATGGCTCTTATAGAAAATATGGTTCTGGAGCAGGAGTGTGGGTGGCAAACACATGAAACAACCATGATGAAGGTCATTCAAACAAGCTCAATTTTCAATGTACCAATACCATAGCCGAGTATGAAGCCCTTATATTACGATTGTAATTGTTAAAAAAATTGGGTGGCAAGAGAATCTCCATTCAAGGAGATGCTGAGTTAATTATAAAAAAAATTAAAGGAGTATTCAACAAAAAACCTTAGGATGAGAGCATAGAGAAATGATGTGCTCGATTTTCTAGAGAGTTTTGTTGAACATGACCTTTCTGCAATTCCTAGAAAATTGCAAATAGTCTGGATTTTTTAGCCATCTCCAGTAAAATGCCTTACCCCAATCGACAGTATACATTGGAAGTAAAACATTAGCCAAATATACTAGATAACATGAAGGATTGGCAAGTGTTTGGCAATGATAAACAATTTGAAAAATTTCTGCAATCTAAGTATGAATTTGAAGATAATAGTATAGACTTGGTATCTGAATTAGAAAATCAAATAGTTGTACATTCTAATCTAAAAGGAAGTTATAAAAATAAAATGTAAATATACACATAAATAAAGTTGTAAATAAATTAGAATTTCTTGAGATAGATCCAGAAAAAGAAGAGTTTGAAACACTTCAGTTAAAGGATAACATTTTACCTAGAGGGCTAGTTCCACTGGAAGAATGATTTGATTTCAATAATGTGGCTAAGAATCCTAAGATCGATCCTATAGGATCAACAGTAGAATATTGCAACATATGCAGTGAAAAATATCCTAAAATCATAAAACTGTCCAAATCACTCCCAACTGCCAAAAAACAAAAATACATTGCTTTATTCAAGGAATTCAATGATGTTTTTACGTGGAGCTATGAAGATATAAAAACTTATGATACAGAGATTATACAACATAAAATTCCAATTAAAGAGGGTCAGACACCATTTAAACAAAAACTTCAAAGAATAAATCTAGCGTTGATGCCTTTGATTGAGAAAGAAATTAAAAGAAAGTATGAATCTAAAATCATAGTCCCTCTTAGGTACTCTAAATGGGTTTCCAACATAGTGCCGACAAGGAATAAAACTAGTGAAATTATATTATCCATAGGTTTTAGAAACCTTAATAAATTTTCCTTAAAAGACAACTACCCATTACCAAAGATGGATCATATTCTACAGAAGGTACTTGGATCTTCTAGGATTTCTTTATTAGATGGCTTCTCAGGTTATAATCAAGTTTTAGTTCACCATTATGATCAAGATAAAACAACCTTTACTACTCAATGGGGTACCTTCATGTATGTGAAGATGCCTTTTGGGTTAATGAATGTTGGAGCCAAATTTCAAAGAGCAATGGATATTGTTGTTGCTGATGAAATTGACAGGTTTATTGTGATTTATCTAGATGACATTACTATTTATTCCAAAATTGATGAAGAACATTCGTTACATCTGAGAAATACAAAAGGTTTGGGATTTCACTAAATACTAAAGAAACATTGTTTGGCTTTGAAGAGGGAAAACATCTTGGTCATATCATCTCTAAGGAAGGTATCAAAATTGATCCCAAAAGGATTGAGGCCATTCTGAAAATCAACCATCCTAGAAACATTAAGGAACTTCAATAATTTATTGGCAGAATAAACTTCCTAAGAATATTCATCCGTAACCTTGCAGAACTTCTCAGAAACATGACAAATATGCTGAAAAAATCAGGAATCAGATGGAACATTGAGGCTAGGAAATCATTTGATCAAGTTAAACAAGCATGTACAAAATCACTAGTCCTAATCAGTCCATATTTCACTAAGGATTTTATAATCTTTTCATTTTCTTCTAAACACATTTTGCAGTTGTCCTTCTATAGAAAAACAATGATGGATTTGAACAGACCATTGCTTTCTTCAAGAAGCATTTAAGGGATGTTGCACTCAAATATAATATAATGTAAAAACAAGTCTTTGCATTAGTAAAAGAAATCAAAGATTTCAGGGTCTATATCCTCAATTTTCACATAATTTCTTATGTACCAAATGTTGTGGTTAAAGATATTTTAACCCAAAATGGACCAGATGGTAAAAGAGGCAAATGGATTGCAATTATTCTTGAGTATGACATGGAAATAAATACCACCAAGCTTATAAAAGGACAAGGGTTAGCCAAATTTATGGCTGAATCTAACTTTAATGCATTGGATATCAACTTTGTAGTTGCATTAGATGATAAAGAGGAGAAGGCGACGCCACAATTAGATGAGGCTTTTATGACCTCACCCAGGTATGCAAGCCTCATTTTTGTTTTATTCAATTTAAATGATCCTCCTGGTTTAACTAAGACAAAGGTTAGATTTCTAAAGATAAAAGTAGTGAAATTTTGCATCATAGATAATATTTTATATTGGAATATGCTAGTGGTGTTTTACTAAAATGTCTATTGAAATATGATGCAGAAAGAACAATGCAGGAATTCCATGAAGATGATTCTAGTGGACATATATACTGGAAAACCATTGTTAATAAGATCCTTACAATTGGTTTATACTCGCCTACCATTTTCCCTAATTTTCATAAGAAGGTAACCTCTTGCCAAAAATGCCAAATATTTGAGGGAAAAAAGAAAACTATTTCCTCTCCCTCTAAAACCCATATCTATTGAAAGTCCTTTCCAACAATGGGGATTGGATTTCATTGGAGAAATCCATCCAACATCCTTTGCCCAACATAAATGGATCCTCACAGCTATTGACTACTTCACCAAATGCAATGAGGCCACACCTTCCAAACTGATTACTGATGTTGTTATTATTAAATTTCTAAAAACC
Source organism: Pinus taeda (assembly GCA_000404065.3). Classification (NCBI taxonomy): domain Eukaryota; kingdom Viridiplantae; phylum Streptophyta; class Pinopsida; order Pinales; family Pinaceae; genus Pinus; species Pinus taeda. The sequence goes on from APFE031175899.1 coordinate 5,549, forward strand.
AATATCCTGTCTAGATTTGGATGTCCCAAAAAGCTCATTATAGATAATGCTACAACTTTTAAATCTAAGAAAATGATAGACTTCTACAATAAGTATCATATTACTTTGGGACATTCAACTGCTTATTACCCACAGGGTAATGGTTGGATGAATATTCAAATAAGATTCTGGTAAATATTATTAAAAATATGTTAGAATAGAATAAAAAGTCATGGCACAATAAATTGATAAATGCACTTTGGGTTGATAGGCTCACGACAAAGAAATCAATTGGCATGTCACCATACCAACTGGTTTATGGGATGGATGTTTTTTTCCATCCTCATTGGGAATTCCAGTTATGAAGATAATTCAAGAATTGCAAGTTGATCATAATGAAATCCAAAGGAGGATTGACCAAACTATTCAATTGCAGCAATCCAGGGAAGAAGTCTATAATAAAGCTCCAGTCATCCAAGAGAATATCAAAAAAAAAATTGATAGAAGAAATAAAGTAGATGATTTCACTTTGGGTGATAGGGTTTAATAGTGGGATTCCAGAAGAGAGGACAATGGAAAGCATGGAAAATTTGACAATATATGGACAGGAACTTATATCATTGATGCTTTAAGAGGACACAATGCATTTTTTTCTCAAGCATATAGATGGAACAGAAATGCCTAGTCCACCTGTGAATGGCAGAATGCTAAAACACTATTTCTCTTAGCAATACAATTTTTCAAGCATCAAATCATTGTAAATATAGTTGTATTTATTATTTTGATTAGGTGACCTATTGATAGAAGTTGAAGCCCGCAGAGAGGACCCTAAGTTTCCATTGATATGTTTCCATAGTTACATCTACAACAAAAGAAATCAGGGGTGGATATTGCTGAAATGGAACACTCAAGGCTACTGATCAAATGTTCTTAGCACCTCATAGGGAGAGTGCCATCCCCAGTTGAAGCCACTGTTAGGGTCCTCTAATTTATAGGATCGCAAGCTGATTGAGTATTTCATCTCAAGAATCTTATACTGTAAATAATTTTCAATCTGTGAATGATTTCCAAATAAAAGAAAAATAGAATAAAAATGAAAAGAGGGTATAAATAAAAAAAGAAAGAGGAAAAACAAAAATATTGAAAAATAATAAAAGATAGAACCCCATCAAAAGAAAAACAAAAAGAAATAATAGTGAAAGTGTTGCAATTCTAAATGCCACTATTGATAGATAAATTTCTTCATCATTGATAAATAAAGGTTGTGTGTAGCTTGTTTAAAATGCCACAATGACTAGTTATTTGTTTAATCATGCAGTATAATCATGGTGAAACATGTTTAAAATTCTGTAAATTAGACTAGAGAATAAATATTTTCCAAACAGTTTAATCTTGGTAAATCTGTAGTTAGGTAGAAAATGACATTGATTCAATTGTTTAATCTAAATCAATAGGATAAATAAGTGATAAGATTTATATAGTTTTTCCTTTTTCATAAAAGAAAATAATGTAGGTTTCCTAGTCTAAGTGCACCCCCTTAGAAGAATCAAAATGTTAGTTTAGTCAAAGGGTAGGTAGAAATAATTTAGTTTTATAAATATATGCATGTGTTCCTTTTATCCTAAGTTTAGTAACATTGTAAAAAGGGCGCGATGGGATAAAGTATTTTTCCATGTTTTTTTATTTCTAACCTTTATCCTAACTCCAAAAGAAAGAAATAAAGGTGCATATGGACAAAGTTATTTTTCTGTATAAATTTAATGGATGCTGTTGTCAGAGCATCAAGATCATCTTCCCCTCATGATCCATGACCCTCATTTTCTTTTTTCCCTACTCTCCATTCTACCTTTATCGTCGGGGCGAGAGGGTGGGTATGAAAAGGCAGTTTCCTCCGCTGGGCCCATCCTAACGTGTCACCTTCTCATCATTTCGCACCCGCCTCAGCCAATACTCCTTACCACCCTATACTCCCTCCAAACCCACCTTCCTCTCATCCTCTTACCATGTACCTACTTTGTCACCTCCCCCACTCATCTCCCACCACGTCGCCTCGTTGTTGCCCAATTAATTGCTCTCCTGGAAAAAATAATCGTTCGACATTCAATTTTCCTTCCTGGTAATCGTTCAAACCTAACGGTTCCACGCCACCTCCAACAGAACTTCCCAGCGTTGTTTAAAATATTTCGAACCATCACCTTTCTCTCTTTCACTGCTCATTCTATATAATTCACAGTTTTAATAAGAAATCATTTTCAAAGCAGTGTTCCAACGAGATTAGATCAGAATTGACAACCCTCTATTTCCTTCCCTAACAACTCATTGCTTCAAACTTTTCCTGGTAAGCTATCATGTTACTTACTATTACTTTTACCTGATCTAAGCACGCCTCCAAAGAGAAAAACCCAAGATAAACATGTCAATCCATTGATCCCTCCCTCCATATTTTAAATCACATTACTTTCACTGACAGGGATTATCGGATTAGTGAAACCCAATGTGGCTGTGAGTTTTTAGAGATATACTATTGGCTGGAGGACAAGCATGCAGACAAAACTGATGAAATTGGACTCTGAGAGTCCAATCTTCGTCATTAGATATTCCATATGACCTTCCAAGCACCTAAATTCACCACAAAATGTCAAGCATGTTATGTCCCTAGCTAAAGAGTTATTATGGCCCCATCTGGTGACATGTTGTTTACAATTACTGGCCAATCCATAAACCAGATGATGATGTCTCCCCCTGTGGAAAATAATGCCCCTTTCTCCTTAGAAGCCTTCACTCAACTTTATCAGAAGATTGATTTTACTACAAGATCCAAAATGTTTGATATCTTCTTGCCTAAAAATGCCCAATTACCCAAGATGAACCCTCCATACACTTCCTCTATCTTCCCTAATTAGCTAAACAAAACATATCCATAATTTCATAAATTTTGGGTTATTATTCTGATCAGTGGATAAATGAGTCCATTCTAGGTTTCCTTTCCATATTTTCCACAGACAGTAGACCATCCATTTTATTCAATTTCAGTCAATTATTGGTTGATAGCATTCATGAACAGTTTCTAAAATTTCCAACAGAGAAGGTGTTTAATTACACTTACATTTTAATCTACACATTCCTTTATTATCAAGTAGACAGGTTTAGTTTTTCTATGTAGAAGTTAGATGATGAAGGAAACTGGCAACCTGTGATTTTTTAGACTGCATTGGTCAGAAGGAGCAACAAGAATTCTCATACAAATAATCTATTTAAGAGTTTTTTCACCCAACAATGAACATCCTAAACAACTCAATACAGCAAATACAGCCCAGAATCAGTGAATACATCAAAATAATTTTACATCTAATAGATCAGGCAAAGGGTGGAGATTGGTATTTATACCAAAACTACACAAAAATCAAAGTTTATGGATGCGAATTAGCACCACACATATTCCCTAAATACCTCCCCATGAGTATTTTTTCCCAGGAATACATCAGAAAAATGTTAAATTCTGATGACATTCATTTTGTGGTGGAAAATAAGAAGTCACAGTTTCGCACAAAGACACAGGTGGGCCCATTCATATGCAATACAAGGACAATAGGAGAAGAAGCAGACAAACGTCTTAAAGAGATGAAATTTAGCATGATTTTTACATGGTCTTATGACCCTTTGGGTATCATTTCCAAGCTAAGAGTAGAAAACAAAACTACTCCCCACATCCATACCTCAATGCCTGAGATAGAAAAGTATACAAATCAGTTGGAATAGGTAGAGAATACTTTGTAGGAAGCTGAAGAAGAATTGTTTTCTACTTCAAGTTTACAGACTCCCACTCCTTAAGAGAAAATGAGTAGAAGACAAAGAGAGGATGGATCATCATCAATAATAGGTAGTGAGGCCAAAGAGTTCAAGATCAGTTATAGAAAAAGGGAAAAAGTGACTCTTAGGATAGATGTTGAAAAGGAGAAAGAAGATCATGCTGCCATTATAATTATATATTCACCATCTACAAGAAGAAAATTTGTTACATCTACTATTGGAACTTCAGAATCACAAGGTCAAAAGGAAACAGAGCTAGATTCACAGAATTTCTAAGGAGAGAAGGAGACGATTGTTTTTGATAGGTACAAAGAGATTAAACTTAAGAATGATATACCATCGAATTGCCACAAGATATACCATCGAATCATTGGGAACTAGTAAGGAGTAGGTCCAGTTCACATGGAAAACGTTGTATGACTATGTGGCATGGGAATATCACCGGAAGTAGTTCACATGGTCATGGGTTTCCATAACACTTGACCGCCACACTGATGGGAGCTGAGTTATGATATGGTATTTCACCGAGTTATATGATAAAACTTTGGATTATCATTGTAACAAAAGCCACCGATCCAATCTATATCTACCATGAATAAACCTTAGGATAAGACATTACACAAACATGTGGAGGATATTGTAATCGATCCAACCTTTGTAAAGCATACGCATTATATGGTTAGACCATAACAAAACGAAGTGCGCCAAAATTAATAGTTGTTATAACTATAGTGCTAATTGTAATTTTTTTATTGCACTGAGTATAGGTTTTTCCACCTAATTAAAACAAATTGCTATGTATATCCCGGTAGGTTCGAACCTGGAACCTGGCTGGGGCATTATAAGAGGATTACCATTGCACCACTACAGAGGGGGAGTTGAACAATGAGCTCCATAACAGAGCCATACTGGTGCTAGTAATGTTAATTTGAGCATATCTTGGTCATCCTTGGGCCTTTTTGCGAATTGAGATAGGCATTGGAAATCTTAGACAAAGGCCTCCTTTCTGACAATCACCAAAGCTACAAGTGTGCATAGTTCATCTACGTGAAATTCTATGTAAAGAATAAATTTGAAGTCATTTCAGAGGCAAGCAGTTCTCAAGTTAGTTTTTGGCTTTCCGGAAGCATCTGAAAGCTGATTTGGAAACTTGAAGAGCTGACACGGGGGTTTTGACGCATACCAGATTCAACGGTAGTACTGGTGAACAAGTACTACCGTTGAATCTGGTATGCGTCAAAACCCCCGTGTCAGCTCTTCAAGTTTCCAAATCAGCTTTCAGATGCTTCCGGAAAGCCAAAAACTAACTTGAGAACTGCTTGCCTCTGAAATGACTTCAAATTTATTCTTTACATAGAATTTCACGTAGATGAACTATGCACACTTGTAGCTTTGGTGATTGTCAGAAAGGAGGCCTTTGTCTAAGATTTCCAATGCCTATCTCAATTCGCAAAAAGGCCCAAGGATGACCAAGATATGCTCAAATTAACATTACTAGCACCAGTATGGCTCTGTTATGGAGCTCATTGTTCAACTCCCCCTCTGTAGTGGTGCAATGGTAATCCTCTTATAATGCCCCGGCCAGGTTCCAGGTTCGAACCTACCGGGATATACATAGCAATTTGTTTTAATTAGGTGGAAAAACCTATACTCAGTGCAATAAAAAAATTACAATTAGCACTATAGTTATAACAACTATTAATTTTGGCGCACTTCGTTTTGGTATGGTCTAACCATATAATGCGTATGCTTTACAAAGGTTGGATCGATTACAATATCCTCCACATGTTTGTGTAATGTCTTATCCTAAGGTTTATTCATGGTAGATATAGATTGGATCGGTGGCTTTTGTTACAATGATAATCCAAAGTTTTATCATATAACTCGGTGAAATACCATATCATAACTCAGCTCCCATCAGTGTGGCGGTCAAGTGTTATGGAAACCCATGACCATGTGAACTACTTCTGGTGATATTCCCATGCCACATAGTCATACAATGTTTTCCATGTGAACTGGACCTACTCCTTACTAGTTCCCAATGATTCGATGGTATATCTCGTGGCAATTCGATGGTATATCATTCTTAAGTTTAATCTCTTTGTACCTATCAAAAACAATCATCTCCTTCTCTCCTTAGAAATTCTGTGAATCTAGCTCTGTTTCCTTTTGACCTTGTGATTCTGAAGTTCCAATAGTAGATGTAAAAAATTTTCTTCTTGTAGATGGTGAATATATAATTATAATGGCAGCATGATCTTCTTTCTCCTTTTCAACATCTATCCTAAGAGTCACTTTTTCCCTTTTTCTATAACTGATCTTGAACTCTTTGGCCTCACTACCTATTATTGATGATGATCCATCCTCTCTTTGTCTTCTACTCATTTTCTCTTGAGGAGTGGGAGTCTGTAAACTTGAAGTAGAAAACAATTCTTCTTCAGCTTCCTACAAAGTATTCTCTACCTATTCCAACTGATTTGTATACTTTTCTATCTCAGGCATTGAGGTATGGATGTGGGGAGTAGTTTTGTTTTCTACTCTTAGCTTGGAAATGATACCCAAAGGGTCATAAGACCATGTAAAAATCATGCTAAATTTCATCTCTTTAAGACATTTGTCTGCTTCTTCTCCTATTGTCCTTGTATTGCATATGAATGGGCCCACCTGTGTCTTTGTGCGAAACTGTGACTTCTTATTTTCCACCACAAAATGAATGTCATCAGAATTTAACATTTTTCTGATGTATTCCTGGGAAAAAATACTCATGGGGAGGTATTTAGGGAATATGTATGGTGCTAATTCGCATCCATAAACTTTGATTTTTGTGTAGTTTTGGTATAAATACCAATCTCCACCCTTTGCCTGATCTATTAGATGTAAAATTATTTTGATGTATTCACTGATTCTGGGCTGTATTTGCTGTATTGACTTGTTTAGGATGTTCATTGTTGGGTGAAAAAACTCTTAAATAGATTATTTGTATGAGAATTCTTGTTGCTCCTTCTGACCAATGCAGTCTAAAAAATCACAGGTTGCCAGTTTCCTTCATCATCTAACTTCTACATAGAAAAACTAAACCTGTCTACTTGATAATAAAGGAATGTGTAGATTAAAATGTAAGTGTAATTAAACACCTTCTCTGTTGGAAATTTTAGAAACTGTTCATGAATGCTATCAACCAATAATTGACTGAAATTGAATAAAATGGATGGTCTACTGTCTGTGGAAAATATGGAAAGGAAACCTAGAATGGACTCATTTATCCACTGATCAGAATAATAACCCAAAATTTATGAAATTATGGATATGTTTTGTTTAGCTAATTAGGGAAGATAGAGGAAGTGTATGGAGGGTTCATCTTGGGTAATTGGGCATTTTTATGCAAGAAGATATCAAACATTTTGGATCTTGTAGTAAAATCAATCTTCTAATAAAGTTGAGTGAAGGCTTCTAAGGAGAAAGGGGCACTATTTTCCACAGGGGGAGACATCATCATCTGGTTTATGGATTGGCCAGTAATTGTAAACAACATGTCACCAGATGGGGCCATAATAACTCTTTAGCTAGGGACATAACATGCTTGACATTTTGTGGTGAATTTAGGTGCTTGGAAGGTCATATGGAATATATAATGACGATGATTGGACTCTCAGAGTCCAATTTCATCAGTTTTGTCTGCATGCTTGTCCTCCAGCCAATAGTATATCTCTAAAAACTCACAGCCACATTGGGTTTCACTAATCCGATAATCCCTGTCAGTGAAAGTAATGTGATTTAAAATATGGAGGGAGGGATCAATGGATTGACATGTTTATCTTGGGTTTTTCTCTTTGGAGGCGTGCTTAGATCAGGTAAAAGTAATAGTAAGTAACATGATAGCTTACCAGGAAAAGTTTGAAGCAATGAGTTGTTAGGGAAGGAAATAGAGGGTTGTCAATTCTGATCTAATCTCGTTGGAACACTGCTTTGAAAATGATTTCTTATTAAAACTGTGAATTATATAGAATGAGCAGTGAAAGAGAGAAAGGTGATGGTTCGAAATATTTTAATCAATGCTGGGAAGTTCTGTTGGAGGTGGCGTGGAACCGTTAGGTTTGAACGGTTACCAGGAAGGAAAATCTAATGTCGAACGATTATTTTTTCCAGGAGAGCAATTAATTGGGAAACAACGAGGCGACATGGTGGGAGATGAGTGGGGGAGGTGACAAAGTAGGTACATGGTAAGAGGATGAGAGGAAGGTGGGTTTGGAGGGAGTATAGGGTGATAAGGAGTATTGGCTGAGGCGGGTGCGAAATGATGAGAAGGTGACACGTTAGGATGGGCCCAGCGGAGGAAACTCCCTTTTCATACCCACCCTCTCGCCCCGACGATAAAGGTAGAATGGAGAGTAGGGAAAAAAGAAAATGAGGGTCATGGATCATGAGGGGAAGATGATCTTGATGCTCTGACAACAGCATCCATTAAATTTATACAGAAAAATAACTTTGTCCATATGCACCTTTATTTCTTTCTTTTGGAGTTAGGATAAAGGTTAGAAATAAAAAAACATGGAAAAATACTTTATCCCATCACGCCCTTTTTACAATGTTACTAAACTTAGGATAAAAGGAACACAGGCATATATTTATAAAACTAAATTATTTCTACCTACCCTTTGACTAAACTAACATTTTGATTCTTCTAAGGGGGTGCACTTAGACTAGGAAACCTACATTATTTTCTTTTATGAAAAAGGAAAAACTATATAAATCTTATCACTTATTTATCCTATTGATTTAGATTAAACAATTGAATCAATGTCATTTTCTACCTAACTACAAATTTACCAAGATTAAACTGTTTGGAAAATGTTTATTCTCTAGTCTAATTTACAGAATTTTAAACATGTTTCACCATGATTATACTGCATGATTAAACAAATAACTAGTCATTGTGGCATTTTAAACAAGCTACACACAACCTTTATTTATCAATGATGAAGAAATTTATCTATCAATAGTGGCATTTAGAATTGCAACACTTTCACTATTATTTCTTTTTGTTTTTCTTTTGATGGGGTTCTATCTTTTATTATTTTTCAATATTTTTGTTTTTCCTCTTTCTTTTTTTATTTATACCCTCTTTTCATTTTTATTCTATTTTTCTTTTATTTGGAAATCATTCACAGATTGAAAATTATTTACAATATAAGATTCTTGAGATGAAATACTCAATCAGCTTGCGATCCTATAAATTAGAGGACCCTAACAGTGGCTTCAACTGGGGATGGCACTCTCCCTATGAGGTGCTAAGAACATTTGATCAGTAGCCTTGAGTGTTCCATTTCAGCAATATCCACCCCTGATTTCTTTTGTTGTAGATGTAACTATGGAAACATATCAATGGAAACTTAGGGTCCTCTCTGCGGGCTTCAACTTCTATCAATAGGTCACCTAATCAAAATAATAAATACAACTATATTTACAATGATTTGATGCTTGAAAAATTGTATTGCTAAGAGAAATAGTGTTTTAGCATTCTGCCATTCACAGGTGGACTAGGCATTTCTGTTCCATCTATATGCTTGAGAAAAAAATGCATTGTGTCCTCTTAAAGCATCAATGATATAAGTTCCTGTCCATATATTGTCAAATTTTCCATGCTTTCCATTGTCCTCTCTTCTGGAATCCCACTATTAAACCCTATCACCCAAAGTGAAATCATCTACTTTATTTCTTCTATCAATTTTTTTTTTGATATTCTCTTGGATGACTGGAGCTTTATTATAGACTTCTTCCCTGGATTGCTGCAATTGAATAGTTTGGTCAATCCTCCTTTGGATTTCATTATGATCAACTTGCAATTCTTGAATTATCTTCATAACTGGAATTCCCAATGAGGATGGAAAAAAACATCCATCCCATAAACCAGTTGGTATGGTGACATGCCAATTGATTTCTTTGTCGTGAGCCTATCAACCCAAAGTGCATTTATCAATTTATTGTGCCATGACTTTTTATTCTATTCTAACATATTTTTAATAATATTTACCAGAATCTTATTTGAATATTCATCCAACCATTACCCTGTGGGTAATAAGCAGTTGAATGTCCCAAAGTAATATGATACTTATTGTAGAAGTCTATCATTTTCTTAGATTTAAAAGTTGTAGCATTATCTATAATGAGCTTTTTGGGACATCCAAATCTAGACAGGATATTGGTTTTTAGAAATTTAATAATAACAACATCAGTAATCAGTTTGGAAGGTGTGGCCTCATTGCATTTGGTGAAGTAGTCAATAGCTGTGAGGATCCATTTATGTTGGGCAAAGGATGTTGGATGGATTTCTCCAATGAAATCCAATCCCCATTGTTGGAAAGGACTTTCAATAGATATGGGTTTTAGAGGGAGAGGAAATAGTTTTCTTTTTTCCCTCAAATATTTGGCATTTTTGGCAAGAGGTTACCTTCTTATGAAAATTAGGGAAAATGGTAGGCGAGTATAAACCAATTGTAAGGATCTTATTAACAATGGTTTTCCAGTATATATGTCCACTAGAATCATCTTCATGGAATTCCTGCATTGTTCTTTCTGCATCATATTTCAATAGACATTTTAGTAAAACACCACTAGCATATTCCAATATAAAATATTATCTATGATGCAAAATTTCACTACTTTTATCTTTAGAAATCTAACCTTTGTCTTAGTTAAACCAGGAGGATCATTTAAATTGAATAAAACAAAAATGAGGCTTGCATACCTGGGTGAGGTCATAAAAGCCTCATCTAATTGTGGCGTCGCCTTCTCCTCTTTATCATCTAATGCAACTACAAAGTTGATATCCAATGCATTAAAGTTAGATTCAGCCATAAATTTGGCTAACCCTTGTCCTTTTATAAGCTTGGTGGTATTTATTTCCATGTCATACTCAAGAATAATTGCAATCCATTTGCCTCTTTTACCATCTGGTCCATTTTGGGTTAAAATATCTTTAACCACAACATTTGGTACATAAGAAATTATGTGAAAATTGAGGATATAGACCCTGAAATCTTTGATTTCTTTTACTAATGCAAAGACTTGTTTTTACATTATATTATATTTGAGTGCAACATCCCTTAAATGCTTCTTGAAGAAAGCAATGGTCTGTTCAAATCCATCATTGTTTTTCTATAGAAGGACAACTACAAAATGTGTTTAGAAGAAAATGAAAAGATTATAAAATCCTTAGTGAAATATGGACTGATTAGGACTAGTGATTTTGTACATGCTTGTTTAACTTGATCAAATGATTTCCTAGCCTCAATGTTCCATCTGATTCCTGATTTTTTCAGCATATTTGTCATGTTTCTGAGAAGTTCTGCAAGGTTACGGATGAATATTCTTAGGAAGTTTATTCTGCCAATAAATTATTGAAGTTCCTTAATGTTTCTAGGATGGTTGATTTTCAAAATGGCCTCAATCCTTTTGGGATCAATTTTGATACCTTCCTTAGAGATGATATGACCAAGATGCTTTCCCTCTTCAAAGCCAAACAATGTTTCTTTAGTATTTAGTGAAATCCCAAACCTTTTGTATTTCTCAGATGTAACGAATGTTCTTCATCAATTTTGGAATAAATAGTAATGTCATCTAGATAAATCACAATAAACCTGTCAATTTCATCAGCAACAACAATATCCATTGCTCTTTGAAATTTGGCTCCAACATTCATTAACCCAAAAGGCATCTTCACATACATGAAGGTACCCCATGGAGTAGTAAAGGTTGTTTTATCTTGATCATAATGGTGAACTAAAACTTGATTATAACCTGAGAAGCCATCTAATAAAGAAATCCTAGAAGATCCAAGTACCTTCTGTAGAATATGATCCATCTTTGGTAATGGGTAGTTGTCTTTTAAGGAAAATTTATTAAGGTTTCTAAAACCTATGGATAATATAATTTCACTAGTTTTATTCCTTGTCGGCACTATGTTGGAAACCCATTTAGAGTACCTAAGAGGGACTATGATTTTAGATTCATACTTTCTTTTAATTTCTTTCTCAATCAAAGGCATCAACACTAGATTTATTCTTTGAAGTTTTTGTTTAAATGGTGTCTGACCCTCTTTAATTGGAATTTTATGTTGTATAATCTCTGTATCATAAGTTTTTATATCTTCATAGCTCCACGTAAAAACATCATTGAATTCCTTGAATAAAGCAATGTATTTTTGTTTTTTGGCAGTTGGGAGTGATTTGGACAGTTTTATGATTTTAGGATATTTTTCACTGCATATGTTGCAATATTCTACTGTTGATCCTATAGGATCGATCTTAGGATTCTTAGCCACATTATTGAAATCAAATCATTCTTCCAGTGGAACTAGCCCTCTAGGTAAAATGTTATCCTTTAACTGAAGTGTTTCAAACTCTTCTTTTTCTGGATCTATCTCAAGAAATTCTAATTTATTTACAACTTTATTTATGTGTATATTTACATTTTATTTTTATAACTTCCTTTTAGATTAGAATGTACAACTATTTGATTTTCTAATTCAGATACCAAGTCTATACTATTATCTTCAAATTCATACTTAGATTGCAGAAATTTTTCAAATTGTTTATCATTGCCAAACACTTGCCAATCCTTCATGTTATCTAGTATAGTTGGCTAATGTTTTACTTCCAATGTATACTGTCGATTGGGGTAAGGCACTTTACTGGAGATGGCTAAAAAATCCAGACTATTTGCAATTTTCTAGGAATTGCAGAAAGGTCATGTTCAACAAAACTCTCTAGAAAATCGAGCACATCATTTCTCTATGCTCTCATCCTAAGGTTTTTTGTTGAATACTCCTTTAATTTTTTTTATAATTAACTCAGCATCCCCTTGAATGGAGATTCTCTTGCCACCCAATTTTTTTAACAATTACAATCGTAATATAAGGGCTTCATACTCGGCTATGGTATTGGTACATTGAAAATTGAGCTTGTTTGAATGACCTTCATCATGGTTGTTTCATGTGTTTGCCACCCACACTCCTGCTCCAGAACCATATTTTCTATAAGAGCCATCAAATCTCGTGCTCCAAAGAGGTTCAAGAAGAGTGTTTGGTTCTATTATTTTTGTATGGTTTGGATCTCTTTTAGAAATATTAGTTTCTGCTTTGATCACCTAAGTGTTGATGTCTCCATCATGATAAAGAATGAAAGAGTCTAAATCTGAGTGGACAGAGTAAAGAGGATAGCTGTGAGGCTTATCTTAACTACTCACCATGAATTTCATCAAAGTTTCCCTATATAATCTTCTTTACTTACCAAAAACTCGTATGGTGGAAAAGATAATAACCATCTGTAGGGTACGTTGTAATTTCACTCCTCATGAGCGTGACAACAACATGCCATACTTAGGGGGAATATCTGCAACCACTATGTCCATTACTAGACTTTTCGCTGGGATTTGAGCTAAAGTAACACACATTTCTTTGATGACACCTAGACCTCTTACTTTGCCGGAATAAAAGGAATATAATTATTTATAAGGTATGGTAATGTCAAGTCCTAGCTTCTCCATTACAACTTTAGGCATTAAATTGTGGGAAGCACCTGAATCTAACATATCATTATGGAGAATCTTATCATGAATATTTAAGCTAACATAGAATGGAGGAAATCCTCTTTCCTATGGTTTTCCCTCAACTTGCAGCCCAAATAAGAGTTCAGGATGGTCATCATTCAGATTTACAGAGTTCGTGTTTTCCCCTATGTTTAGATCTTTCATTACTTGAGGTCTATACATATTGTTGTTCATTAAATTTGTTAGTGGAATAGGAATTTTCAAGTTTTCTAATTATTTAGCTCTCTATTTTTTTATTACCAGATCTATATATTTCATTTCTGTGTATGCTCTTTGCATCGCGACTCTATGCAATCTGGGAAAATAAAAAACAGAAAGGAAGGATTTTTCTCACCTTAAAGGAAATGGCTAATTGTATGCTTCAATCTAAAAGACTTAGTCTTAATTTTTGGGCAGAAACAATTAACTGTACAAATTACATAGTAAATCGCACTCCTACTAAGGTTTAAAGAATATCACTCCAGAAGAAGCATGAAGCTCAATTAAACCAGATGTAAGTCACTTTCATGTTTTTAGAAGTGAAGCATGGGCCCATATTCTAGATGAGAAACATAAAGATTTAGAACCTAAGAGTGAAAAATGTATTTTTGTTGGATATTCTGAAGATGTCAAAGGATATAGACTTATTCCGCTTAAGTCCAAAAATGTTATCATTAGAAGAGATGTAAAGTTTGATGAAAATATATCGGTCTACGAGCCTAGCTTGACGGATGTGCTAGCTCTTTGTATCCCTTCTACTTCTGAAAATGTTTATTCTTTAGATGATGATAGCGAGGTTAGCAATCCTCCCCCACCTTCTCAGGATCCTCCTTCATCTCCTTATTTTCAAAAATGGTTTCATGCTACTCAGGATGCAGCAAGTGCTCTTACCGGTGATCCTATAGATCAACGATGTACACATTCTCAATTCGATAGAGTGTCTTCTTTATTGGCTCAAGCTTTAGTGAATTGTGATCCTGACACCTTTGTAGAAGCTTCAGGCCATCTAGATTGGGATTCAGCTATGAATGAAGAATATCGTTTGTTATTGGCAAATGATACATGGGATCTTGTTCCTCTTCCAAAGGGACAAAAAATTGTTAGATGGAAATGGTTTTATAGAACCAAGTATGGACCAGATGGAAACGTTGATAAACATAAAGCTCGTCTTGTTGCTAAGGGTTTTTCACAAATTGAAGGCATTGGCTATATTGAAACTTTCTCCCCTGTTTCCAAAATGAACTTTATCTTCCTTGTTCTTTCCCTTTCTGCCTCTTTCAAATGGGAAGTCCATCAGATGGATGTTATATCTACCTTCTTGCATGGGGACTCTCATGAAGAAATTTATATGGAACAACCTACTGGCTTTATAAAAACAGACTCCAGCCTTGTATGTCGGCTTAAGAAATCCCTTTATGGTCTCACGTAAGCCCCTCGGGTTTAGTATGCCAAAATGGATAGCTTTCTTTTAGAAACTGGCTTTTCTAGGTGTCATTCTGACAATACTATCTACACAAGAAAGTGGGCAAGTCTCTTATCATTCTTGTTATTTATGTTGATGATCTTATCCTTACTAGGAGTGATCCCAACCTTATAAACCATGTGAAGTCCAACCATAAAAATAAGTTTGAAATGACAGACTTTGGACACTTGCATTATTTTCTTGGTCTTCAAGTCTTGCAATCCAAGGAAGGTATTTCCCTTTCCCAGTCTAGGTATGCATGTGATCTTCTATGCCATTTTCACCTAGAAGATTGTAAGCCAACCCCTTCTCCCTTTCAGTCTAGAGCTAAACTTTCAGTCACTTGTACTTCCCTTGAAGTTGATGCTACCTTATACCATTAACTGGTAGGAAAACTTTTGTATCTGACCCATACTTGTCTTGACCTTTCCTTTGTTGTTGGCCTCATTGCTCGGTTTATGAAAAACCCACATGAAAGTCATTGGAAAGCGGCTAAAAGAACACTTCATTATGTTCAAGGTACAATTCAATTTGGGATTCATTACAATGCAGAAGCATCTCTTCTATTGGTTGGTTTCACTAATTCCGATTGGGTTGGTGACCCTGATGATCAAAAGTCTACTGTAGGTTATGTGTTCACTCTTGGTTCAGGACCTATTACATGGGATTGCAAGAAACAAAGTTTCATTTCTCTTTCTTCAACAAAAAAAGATTATCATAGTGCCGTAGAAGCTAGTAAGGATGCCCTATGGCTTCATCAGATCCTGTCAGAGTTTGGTTTTCAGCAGCAGCATCCAACTACACTTTGGTGTGATAATAAAAGTGCCATTCAACTATGCAAATATCCAGTCCAACATCAGTGTAGAAAACAAATTGAACTGCACATGCACTTCATTAGAAAGCTCATTCATGACCATGTTCTTGAAGTGCAATATTGTTCAAAAGATGATCAATTTGCAGACATCTTTACAAAGGCTCTCACAGAGGCGAAGTTTACTAAACTTCGATTTATGGTTGGAGTTCAAGAAGTTTTCATTAAGGGGGTATAGACTCTAATGCCTCCTTCCTTCTTCTATTATGTCATATTTGTACATCCTTTAATCCTATCCCAAGTTGTTGTTAAGGGGGGATGTTAGGATATTCTGACACATAGGAAATAGTTAAGTGTAACTTGGTCTAGTGTAGAGTTAGGTAAAGTTCGTTTCTTTACTATGTACTTTTGTAACTTACAACATGACGGTCACGATATGTTATAGACATGAAGTGATATGACGGTTCATTCTCTCCTTAGTATTACCAACACTTGATCCATGGGTTAACACCCGATTGGTCCATGATCTCTATTTAAAGAGCATGGAGGGTCATTTGCAGGGTAATCGTTCATGAGAGAATCTTATGTAAATTTTCATTCTTTTATTAATAAATTTCCTAAAGTGGTGGCATTGGCTCAAGTCATGGACTGTTTCCCTCTTTGCAGGTTTTAATCACGTCAAGAATATTGGTGTATTGATATGTGATTTGTCTGTGAGCAGTGTCCTTTGGTGTTCTGTCTAAGGAACTTACCCTATAAATTCCTACAGTCCCCAGTATGGTCACTACTATGTTTTCGTTTTGTCTTTTTCAGGTTGAGGGAGTAAACACTTAGGACAACATCAAAACCACTTTGGAACCTGGGATCTAGCCCTACCAGCTTTAGAGAGGGATCTCTATGTAAAATTTAGGTTTGTTTTATGTGAATTTTAGGCTAGTTATGGCTGTGATGGTTGTTTTGATTGAATGGTTTGGTTGATTTAATTGCTATAATTCCATTGGCCTATGGAGTTTGAACATTTACCTAGATTTTGCATGAAATTTTAGAGGAGTTTCACGGGGAAATCTAAGTTGCACTAATTGGATCTTTTCATAAATTTAAATGGATTATGAGAGAGCAGAATAGGGTGATATATGTAACATGTCCTATTCATCATAGTTTCTGTTAAGTAATTGATATTTTCAGAAATAACAGAGAAAGGAAAACAATTAAGGAATTTAGACTTCTGTGATCCATAACATTGTTTAGAGAATCTTCGGCGAAATCACATAATTGTTCTTTTGTCGATGCATTTTGAACCAACCAGTGTGGTTCATCGTCAGGACAAGTTGAAGATCAAATCCAGCTTAGCTTGTTTAAATAGTATGTGCAGAGACTCCAACGGCTATATTGCCAACGACTAATTTTGACCTAATGATCCAAGTCAGACCAATAATATTCCTGTTATATTTTTAATTATTTTTATTCTAAGAAATAGTTAAATTCGGTAATTTATATAATAGCATATTCATTTGTTACTTGTACTAGTATATATATAAATTCAAAAACCTAACTAATTCATATTAAAATAATATCCTTGGTATATCATATATTCATTTAATAACAATAATATTTTTATTATAATTTATCATTTATACCTAATGGCCCAATTAAATATATTTTATAATCAATTTAATAATTTATATTTATTAAATAATTAAATAATTTATTATTCCAATAATATTATTACAAATAATATTCTAGAGATATTATTTGTAATATCTAGAATATTATTTGTAATAATATTATTTGAATAATAAATTATTTAATTATTAATAAATATAAATTATAAAATTGATTATAAAATATATTAATCGGGCCATTAGGTATAAATGATAAATTATAATAAAAATATTATTGTTATTAAATGAATATATGATATACCAACGATATTATTTTAATATGAATTAGTTAGGTTTTTTGAATTTATATATATATACTAGTACAAGTAACAAATGAATATTTTATTATATAAATTACCGAATTTAACTATTTCTTAGAATAAAAATAATTAAAAATATAACAGGAATATTATTGGTTTGACTTGGATCATTAGGTCAAAATTAGCCGTTGGCAATATAGCTGTTGGAGTCTCTGCACATACTATTTAAACAAACTAAGCTGGATTTGATCTTCAACTTGTCCTGACGATGAACCACACTGGTTGGTTCGAAACGCGTCGACAAAAGAATACTTATGTGATTTCGCCGAAGATTCTCTAAACAAAGGAAAACAATGTTTAAGCTCATAAACCGAAGAAACAAATCACCATTTTGTACACTACATGAATCCTATGAAAATGTCCTTGCATTATTGATGCTTCCAGAAACTTTAAAAATTACAATTTACAAAGGAAATTATATTCAGAAATCAACCCTTAATACTTCAAACAGTGAAGTATTTATGCAAATAATTACAAAATCATTACAAAATCATTGTCTCAACCGACAATGTATTATTAGCCTTATTCTAAACAATACGATTTATTTTTTGCAGAAAAAATAGGAAATGTAGACAGTTCCAATGGGAAGGTGGCTCTGTTTTGGTGTATTCGGTTGATGAATCAGCCTCAAAACTGTGTTGCACTGATGTGCTAGATGTCGTGTTGGCTATTGTTTTTACTGCATCTGAATTACCCTTTAATCTAGTAAATCACAAAGCTCTTCCCACCTTTTTTCATCTCGTATGGTTAATTTAATTACCCTCCGATAAATCTTATCAACCTCAGTATATTTTGCAAAAGTTGGCTTCACTGTAAAAACATGTTTTAGCTCATTCTGGATGTAGAAGTCATTTTCCATGGTTTCTAAAAATACTCTGACTATCATACTGCATTTTATGCCACTGAACTTGACATTTCTTTTGGCCATTTCCTTCATCTTGATAACATAATCTTCCTAAGTGATCAATTTATCATTTATCACATATACACAAGGCAATCCTTTATGGATTAATGTTTCAATTCTATTGCAAAACCTGTTCAGTCCTAGCTCTAATTTTTGACATCATGCCTCCAATTGATCAATGATGTTCCTTTTAGTCAAAAATTTCTTGACTTCCAAAATAATGGCAGTCCTATCACTAATTCCTAATTCTTCAAGTTCATATTTGTTCTTTGAATTTAGGAATTTGATAATGTTGGAGGCTTCTGTGGGCATATCTCACAACTCCTCCCTTACGTTAACAATGCTTTCAGTGCCCTTTTCTATCAATACTTTCTGTTCAAAAATGACATGGATAGATGGCCAAATCTCATTCATTGAGTCCAAAATACCTATCCAAATGGTTTCCTTGGCTTGGGCCAAGGTCTGACCAATTGATGTATCCCTTTCTACCTTCTGCAATCTCTCTAACAGTCTTTGTGATTTCTGCACTTCAGTAATATGAGAAGCTTTAGCTCTAGGTTTATTTTATTCTAGAGCTTTGAGCTTCCCATGAAATGCCTTGATCTCTTATGACTAGATTGACATGTTCTCCAGTGTCTTTGTCACCTGTTCAGCACTTGCAGTATGAGTGGAAGAAGTAGTTGCAATGGATGTTCCTGTTTTTGGGAGCTGAGTGATGGTTATGGCATCTAGGGGCACTATGGCCATCTTATCACTCTATTCTTTCTCTTTTATCATCTTTTCCATTTCTGCGTCCATCTACCTAGCATATTTATTCTACTCTATAATCAACTTCATCATGTCATCTTTCTGTGTTTCATCCTCTTCAATGTCTTTAGTTAGGGCATCCTCTGTGGCTGGTAGTTTTAGGTGCTTTCTCTATGCTGCAGTATCCATATTTTAATTCTTGATGATCTACTGTGCAACATTTATATCCTTAGGATCATATCCTATCTTGATTACCAAATTTTCCAAAGATTTGATCCTATTATCCTTTGCTAAGGAGGATATCTTTTCCATTTTCAACTGAGACTAAATGTTGGTGAATGAAATTTGCAACTTAGACAATGACATAGCAATATTAGTTAATGTAGAAGAAATCATCTCACCAGTGTGCTTATGCATCTCCATTTGATCAATAGGATGGAAAATTGGCCTCAAGAAAGGCCATCTGCATCTTTCCATGCTCCGTGTCAAAAACTGATAACAATCTACTTTGTGAGCTGGAGGTCTAATTCCAAAACTAATTGTAGGTATTGTTCTTAAGAATATAATTCTTAAGTTTAATATCTCTACACCTATCAAAAATATTCTTCTCCTTCTCTCCTTAGACATTTTGTGAATCCAACCCTATTTCCTTCTGACCTTGTGATGTTGAAGTTCCAATAGGAGATGTAACAAATTTTCTACTTGTAGGTGGTGAATATGTAATTATAATGGTGTTACACAGTAATTTGTCACCATTGGTCACCGTCCCTGTTACCCCTATTTTCGTACATTGGAGGATACATTTCGGGACCTGTGAGCAGTGACATAGCCTAAAAACACTTGCATTATGTTCCCCTGAGTATGTACTTCATGTTCCCTGAAGACACCTTCTGCAAATTATCCATGAAAAGTGCCCTTTTTCCATTGGCGCAGGTACAAAGTGTCTTATCCGCGCCAATCACTGAGATCCTCAAAAAGGGGTGCGCCCATTGGCGCTCTGTCCTAGAACAACACTCGCGCCAACTAAGTTTGGTAATGATTTTTGGCAAACGCGCACCCATATGTTTTTTCCTTTCAGATCATGAAGTCTTTTGAGGGAAAAAAATCCATCTGATAGAGGTCGAGAGTCATCATCTATCCTTGACATCTATCCTCAGTAGCTTTTCGGAGATAATGTCGATCCACAATGGGCGTCCTGGTGCATTGAATCTTCCTCCCTTCTCCATTTATAAAAGTCTGTCCTCATGCATTAGACAAGGGAGTTCTGTAGTGATAGTAAGAGTCTTGAAGCATAGGGAGGTTATGCTGCCGGAATCCTGAGAGATAGAAGGTCGATTGCAAGGCATACATAGCTGCTCACCCAGCCAGAGAATAGGTTCAACGTCAGAACCTTGGTTGTATCTTTCTCTACCTATTATTCATTAATAGATGACTACTGTTATGGTTCCATTCTCATTTGTCTTATAATGGTTAACGTGAATTACATCCTTTCTGACTAATGTATAGTTTATTTTACTAGATTTTACGCTTGTGTTTGTCTTCTCTTTGCTTGTGCAGGTGTCCGTCCATGAGGATAGTGGAGGATCGTGACCAGCCGGAGCGAAGGAGCGAGAGCGGCTTCTCTTCATCAAACATAGCGCTGGAATCCAAGTAGGTGTTCACTACCCACTTTGTAATTGCAATTAGGAACTTGCAGAGTAGCATTGATTGATTGTTGCTAGACCCATTTTGGGCTAGTGGGATCACCTCTGTCCACAGAGGGGATATACCTGTTTAACAATTTGGCGACTCCACTGGGGAAAAGCTATTTGGAGTTTGTCTTGCATGTTAGTTTTCTCTTGCTTGCCTCAGTTAATGAGCTTTCTGGGTTAGTTTTAAAATTGTTATTTGCTGTTTGATCCTTCTGAGCACTGTTGGCCTGACCCTGGTTTGTCTCGTTTATTTTTTGGGTCAACAAACGCGATTGGTGCATTTTTTCCTTTGACAGTCGCACCAGTTGGCGCATGTTGCAAAACAGGAACTCGCGCCAATTCCTGAATAGTGCAAGTTGCAGATTCACAGTCACGCCAGCTCTTTGAATTTTTCCAGTTTGTTAGTTGAAAGCTCCTTAAACTCGAATTTTTGTTTTTCTATATCTTTTGCAGCTTCTAGAAGTGTGTTAGACCTTTGTGTGACTGGTTATTACTTTTATCCTTCAGTTGTTTGCTTATTTCTATCGATTTTGTATCCTAGCCCTAGAACATCTAGTGGCTTTGCATGTCGAGCCTTCTCTGGGAAGTTGTGGTTTGAATAATCTAGTCAACTTTTTGGTTGTTTTCCGCACTCATCTAGTGGTTGTGAAAGTTTGGTATTCTATGCTTCGAGTGATTCACTTCTAGCTTGTTGGGATTTTGCTTGACTTCATCTGAACTTAGTTCACATGGTTCATTGAAAGTCTTTGTGTTTTTCCTTGATTTGCGCTTGATTGGTTCTTAGATTACATTAGAATCATCTTGTGTTTGAGAATTCTTTTGCATAGATCACACTTACATAATTAGAATTCTCATTTGTGCATAGATTAAGTTTGCACACTTTTCAAGTGAATTGTGCATAAATTACTCCTTTGAATTCCTTTTTGTCTTGTTGAGCTTAGATCACATAGCTCATTTACCTTAGTTTTTCCTTTGATTTGGAAAACTGCTTTGGTGTCTTGGGGACTTTGTTGTCTTTTCATCGAGTGATTTTATTTCTTTTGCTTGGTGTAGCTATCTCTCAAAATAATTTTAAGTGCTTTGTTCCATTGGAAAGAAAATCAAACTAGTATCTTTTGCATTTAATAGTTTAAAGGAAAAGAACATTTCGTTGATTTGTGTTTTCAAAAGAAAAGTTTTGTTTCCTTACCATTAGTTGCATTAGGTTGTTTGATTGCTTGAGTTCGTTTTGTTTGATTGAAAAATTCCTAACCTTCTCATAGTTAGAATTCATCGAACGAAATGATGTTCTTTGGCATGTAGTTTGCATCTAAGTAATTCTAAGAGATCACACGGTAAGACCTGAAATCAAAACTTAATTCAAGATCAACCATAAAATAAACCGAATTTATCTAAAAATGCATTGGAACTTAACGCAAATATATAGAGGTCTAGGCTAGAGACGTGCTCCGACGTCGTAAAACCTAGTCACTCTTGTTTTCGCATTAAGGTTGGGCGATTCCTCCTGGTGTGATTCAATTGTGGTCTAGCATGGATTTGGGCTCCCACGTACTGTCACGTATATATGGGGAGACTCCACTAGGTTTACATCCTTTATCCATAGGAAGCCGAGTTTGCCGCCTTGTGAACCGTAACGCACCGAACACAACATTTGGGAAGATTGACTGCAGTACGGAAAGTCCTTGGTTCTCATACGATTGCCAAGGTGTATAAGCAGTTTTACGGATTTCTTGGTAAACCTTTTGCTTAGAACCTCCAGAGCAGTCACTTTTGATCCTTTTCGGACTCCCTAAAAGAAAAGGTGTAA
>APFE031175903.1:0-64038 GCA_000404065.3 Pinus taeda
ATTAAAAGCATTTGATGGATGAACATACACCCCGTACGGGATTTTAAGTAACTTGCAAGTTGAACTAGGGGGCAAAATAGTAGAATTTGATGTCGAAATTATCGATGGAAACCTCAATTACAACATCCTACTAGGAAGGCCCTGGATTTATGCTATGGCTGCAGTTGTGTCAACATACTTTAGAAAGATTGCATTTCCTTTTCAAGGAATTACAATAGTTGATCAACAAACCTTCCGCCCCAATAGTTCACAATTTACGAGAAGCATTCCAATGATCCATGGAAGCTCTCAATCACTTCAAAATGTCGGAGTAGGCCTCCTAAAGGACACTACCTTAATGGGTACTTTTTCCCTACCGTCTCTGAGTAATCTGGCGAAAGTGACCATGGTGGAAACCTGCAATATGATATCTTCTATATCTAAAAGATTCAGAAGATTCCCGAACATTTTGTTAGCATGGATCATCGCCATTTTAGAAATATTGTAGCAATCAATTTTCTTGGCCTCGGGGGCAAGCCCAAATCAACGCTCATCGAGTGTTAGGATAGATAGGTCTAAGGAATATGGCACCTCTTCAGATCCCTGGTCGCATGTACATTCTACAGATGAAGGAATCATTCTATCAATGATGATAGGAGAGGCACCATGGGAAGATTACCACCATCGTTCCCATCTTCTGGATTACCACGAAGAATATTCAACGACCTTATTCATCCTTTAGTTTTTGATTTTCTATCAAATACTGTAAATGCGGTGGATTGAGGGGACAGTTCATTGACTGATGTCAACCTCGTTAAAAAATGAAACCAAGAATCTGAGCAGAATTCCTTGTCTTGTGTCAAGCTCGTTAAAAAATGAAATAAGGCTGAGCAAAGTTCCAAGTCAAGTCTTTCTAAGATCTCTAAAGTAAACCTTCATTCCAACCACCTCGTTGAATGCAATGAAGCTTGGGGGGCATGCATCTTGATTTGCGTCACTATGCTAGGGGCATGCGAACTTATAACAAGCATAGTTTTTCATTTCAAGCTTGTGTAAACATGAAACCGAATCTGAGCATATGTTGTTTCATGGTTCAAGCTCATTAAAAGATAAACCAGGCCATGAGTAGTGTTACCACAGGGTTCAAGCTTGTTAAAAAATAAACCCACCACGAGAAATGTTTCTACAAAGTTCAATCTCGTTAAAAAATAAACCTAGTCACGAGCAGTTTTACCCGAAGTTCAAGCTTGTCAAAAAATAAACCTAGCCACGAGCAGTTTTATGCGAAGTTCAAGCTCGTTAAAAAATAAACCTAGCGATGAGCATATGTTCCACTAGAGTTTAAGCTCATTAAAAAATGAACCCACCTTCGGTAAATAACCATTGCGATCACATTATTATCAGCTTCTGAGCCCTTGTCGTGTTCTCACCATCACCTCCACTTTTTTTTAGCCGATCATACGCCTCCATTTGATTGTTGACCCCTTTTGAGGAACAACTGCGACGAGTGATTCTGTTAGCCATCTTCTTTACACTGCCATGATTGAAAATTTTCAAACCTTACCTGGAACCAACTGCTATCCGAAAACATCACTCGTTCCTCAGAAAACGAGTCTCCTTTAAGCTCTTTTCATCTGACTCGTAAAATATGAAAAGATTTCCGAGCAATTGGCCTCTCCAGCTTGTTAAAGCGATTAGAAGTGCTATCCCTCCTCTAGATTTTAATATTTTTGGACCTAAGGGATCATTACACAAAAAGATCGAGAGTTTGTCTTGTTGGGCTTGTTAAAACTATCGAAAAGTCATCCCTTTCGAATTGTTTTATACTTTTTCGGACTTAAGGGATTATATTACGAAAAAGGATTACTAGAGTTTCCTTTCGGTCTCTTTTCAGACTCTCTAAAATTGAAAAGGATCGAGTTCTCTTTGTCATTAAACTTGTTAAAACAATAGCGACGAACTTGTCCATGCAGAAAAGAGCGAGTTTCACTGTCGCTAGGCTCGTTAAAACATAGTGACGGGTTTGCCTGAAGGGAAAATTATAGAACAGGCATATGTTATCATCCTCAAGCTTGACAAAAATAAAGAGGTACTGGTTAGAAATGACTGGGGAAAAATTGGGAAGAAAACTTGAAGAAACTTTATTGGTAGCAAGTTGCTCTTGAACATGACACTTTCACTCCATCACCATGATTGAGTCAGGTTGGGTTATTCTGTTCACCGGTCATATCACCATTGGTCCAACGTACCATCCATCTTTGGGGTTAACGCTACCAATCCATTTCAGTGTCACCGATATGTTCAAGAGAAGTCGCTCAAAGAATTCACCAACCTAGCTTGTGTCTCATCCGCTGCAATACCTTCACCCTTCATTCTTTCATGACCGCCACCCTGAACCTTGTATCATTAGATCGTTTTCACCTCCACAAAAACATTTTCTCCGTTTTGTGTCGTAGATGTGGGATTCATTAAGGCCCTCCTACGACAGGTCACTTCTTGTCGACATTAGCTCATTATCCAAGAAGTTGACTTAGGAACAACCCTTTCAGTACTTTGAAGCTTACATGCCTCAATGGCAAGTTTCTCAGTTTCGGAAACAAGTTTACATTAATGGCCTTTGACTGAGAGATTTTGCGTGGTGTTCGACACCAAGTCCTTTTTCACACTGCGCGAATTGTACTGTAGTACCTTGAGGGTCACTGCCATTATTGGTGATTCCTCTCGTGCCTATTAACAGCTTACATCATTGGCTGGTAATCAGGCAATGTCTTTCCATGTTCGACTCCAGAACATTTTTCACATGGATCAACATGTACTCTGAGTGAATATTGAACGAGTTTTGAAGACCTAGGATCTAGTTTCATCCATCTAGGCTGCGATATATTCAGGAATATAAAGACATCAAATGTACATCATTGCCGAACAGATGATCGTCCAAATTAAAGAATGATGAGTCAAAATCATCAGTCTGCCACACAAACGATTGTCTGTCTTATGTACATGAAAATGAATTTATAAAGTTGAGCATGGGAATGCTCGCCTCAGCTAGATCATGAAAAAATGTTGTCAAGATAATTTATTGTATTGTATCTTATTACAAGTCACCTCTTGGCTCAAAAAAACTTCGGATCCTCATGGTAAAGCATTTCACCTGACATCAAAAGATTAACGACCTCGTGCTTTAGGGGGGAACTATTATAGACATTTTTGGGTATTGTAACCCCAATCATAAATTTCCATAAAATGAGGGCTCCTAATTCCCTAAATGTGTTGCTTAACTGCCTAAAGGAACAAGGTCAGTTGATTACATCATCTCCCAGAAGTTCTCCACTAAAAACTGCTCAGAAATGGTCAAAACTGGACCATACTGAATACCTAGTGCAGAGGGTACGATGCATATCACCTTCCCAGTGTAAAGGGTGCGATGCATACTGAATGGCTCCTCTGTAGGGTGTGATGTTTGGAAATGGACAAAATGGCAGGGACAATTTGTGAGGTGGAAGATCATGGAATCTTGCAGAAGCTCCCCCTCTCACACTTGCCTCTTTGTTTTCGACCGGGGATGAGTAAGAGATCATCAGTCTGCAAGTGGAATAAAAAACTATCAGAGAGAGGACACTAATCAAGACCCCAGAAGATGGCTCACCCCCCTACAATCATCTATATATGGATCCCTCATCACAGAGATCCAAGAGGCTGGAATTTTGTATCTTGTAGAGAAGTGTTGTTGGTTTTCTTGTGAAAATTCATAGTGTTGGGTGATCTAAGCTTTACTTGAGGTGAAGAAGGGCCTTCTTGCTGGATGATGATGCTGGGTCAGAACATATGGTTGTAATCCTCTTGCTATTCTTGATCTTAATAAAGCTATTCAAGTTTTCCTCCATATTCTTGTATGTTTGATTATATATGCATTTGTATGGTTAGCACATATCTAGTCCTGTGTTATTTATGAATATAGATCTCTGTTCTTTGATAGTAGTATGTTGCTTTGATTCCACAGGTTCTCTTTAAGCTAGGCAGACGAAGAAGAAGCGACAAATACCTATTAGGAAGGAGAGGAATCAAGCAAGGAAACCAAGCCCAAGACTAAGGTTGGTGTCCTTTGTTCCACTCTTATCTATTTTCATAATGGAAAGCGAAAGTAGACTTTACCTGTTTTTTTCTAAGATAGCTACCAATATTAGTGGGAATAGCAGCTTCGAGTGGACACTATTCCCAGTAACAGGGAGTGGGAACTAAACGTGGAATCCCAAAAGCCGAGAAGGTCCAAAATCTTATAAGAATAAACGAAGAAGGATAAAGTGTCGATATTTTGCAACAAGTAATGGAGACAAGATACAGAGAGTCTTTCAATAGTTGGCATTCCATCCAAAATCAAAAGGCACATTGAGGATTTAGTTTTGCGAGTGTTTCATGAGTTTTCGTGGCCATGGCCCTTGAGTCCTTCGAGTCGTCGTTAAAGCTAAACACTATGGGAAAGAATTTGATGGAGATGAGGAAAAGGTTAATGGAAAGGCACCAACGAATGTGCCAAGGCTATCTCGGTCAAGCTCAAAACCCTGTGAACCCTTAAGATATTGAGGAACGCTATTTATAAAAGTTACGGGCATACGAGGATACAAGATTTCAACTAAGATATATATATATATATATAATATATATTATAATATATAATATATATAAATATTAATATATATATTATATATATATTCTAGTTGAAATCTTGTATCTCCGTATGCCCGTAACTTTATAAATAGCGTCCTCAATATTCTTAAGGGTTCACGGGGTTCCGAGCTTGACCGAGATAGCATCAGCACTTTTGTTGGTGCCTTTCCATTGACATTTTCCTATCTATCTATCTATCTATCTATCTATATATATATATATATAATACTTTCAAGTGGGTCCCTATGAATTTGGTTATTTAGCTATTCTGCGTCTCTTGGTGACCATATTCCTTTAAAAAAATTACACCAAAACAAGGCACTACGAGCAAGTGTTGGGCATATCTTTAAAGGATGTATGAGTTGGCATCTCTCTATGTCAGAATCATGATTGAGTCAAAATATCCAATGCAAAGTGTCTAGAAGATGTATGAGTCAAAAGTTGATAGTCAATGAATGCAGATAGGTTAGTGGAATTGTTGTAATGGTAATTTCTAAAACAATCCTTGATTTGTTTCACTTGTACACCACCATAAATTTAATGAGGAGGATGGCTCATGAACTTCACACCAATGATTTTATGAGATTTGATGCCATGTTGTAGTTGGAGCAGAAAGAAGAGGCATACATGAAGTACATTATGAGATTTGTGGGCATTTATGAGGAATGGAGAACCAAGTGGTTTGCATAGGCTGAAGTCAATAAAGGTTCTTGTTGAGTATGCATGGAAGATTAAGATTCAATTCATAGTATCCTAAATCCAAAAGTGGCCCATTTGTATTTTTAATACAATATTATTAGTGCCTTGGAAGTTTTGATGGAATAACAACAAAGTGCTATGTTGTAGCACACTATTAGTAGAGAGAAAAAGAGACAACAATGCTAGTTGGAGGACACCAGAGACAACATCGACATTCGTACGGTAGAGGAAAAAATATAGGTTTACCTTTGAGAAAAGTGGGTATGCAGTATTTGTGTGGAAGCTATCTATGTGAGGAGAAGAGAGTCAACTGCTAAGAAATGACTATATTTACAATTGTTTCTAGGAAAAACAGTGTCTTTTCGATCTGTTGGTCCCACTAGGATTGGCAGCTATCCTAGAAACAAACAATCAAAGCAATTTGTGATTTCCTCTATGTATGATACATAAGAGAGAAGCAAAGGGACCAACTTGGATCTTTCACTTAATTCCTTGCTTGAATTCTCTCCCCCATGATAGAGCTTGCAACTCCTCTCCTACTTGTCCCACTTAGAGAATACCTGTAGAAACAAAGTAACAGAACACCATCAAAGCATCTCGATCTATTATATCTTAAACAATGAAGAATAAAAAATACATTGAACATACAATGGCATTTACAAATAACAAGATTCACAAGTACATGATTGTATGGAGAAAAACTCAAAGAACTTTATTAAAATAGAAGGGAGAATTACAACCCAACTGTCTAATCCATCATCATCCTCCCAGCTGTTATCAATCAAATTTTCCTAGAAGTTGTAAGAAGAGGAAAGGGGTCCAAGGTGACAACAAACTAACTCTTGGGTATAGAATCTAGCCAATTTGTACCTAGAGAGGGCTCTCTCTTTAAGGTTTATCTTTGCTTTATAAGGTTTTAGGCTAGTTATGTAAGCTTTCGGATTTTGAATGGGTTTGGTGGTGAAATTCAATAGAATATGGGTATAACTGAATATTTCAGGCCATTGGGCTAATGGAGACAAAAAAGGATGGCTAAACTGGATTTGGTTTCTCAGCAAAGGATGGCTTCACAGGGAAAGATAGCTAAATAGGGAGCAAATGACAACTTGAAAGGATGCGATGGGCTCAAAAGGGAAGAAAGGCTAGGAATCCTTCCACATACCTTGAGAAGATGGAATTGGGATGATCACCAATAAAAAGGAATTAAGGATTTTTTACTAAATGATTTAAATGATAAACTAAGAAGCAAGAGCAATTAAGAATTCCTTGTCTATCATAGTTTAGAGGAAAAAATTAAGAATAAAAATGATTGGAAACGAATTGCACTTAAGCACTTTCTGAATTATCCTTTTTTGTTTTAATATTCAGATATAGAACATAATTGAGATATTAAACAAGAAAATAATAACACATAAGTTATAGAATACTTATTTTTCCAATGTATTGCACTTGAATTCTGTGAAAAGTCCTTTGTATCAATTTTACATCTAGCCAGCCATGCAAGATTTGGTCCAACAACACTTTATTCTGAAGTAATAAGATTTACAACAATGTCTAAGAATCCACCCTCAATACTCTGAATGAGGGAGTATTTATACAAAAATTTTACAAAAGAAAATATCTCATAACAAAGAGAGAGATATTCTAGGGTGACTAACTATAAGTTACATGAAAATAGAGACAAATGGTCTCGTAGATAGAAGATAAAGTAAACGGATAGCTTGTTGTCCCTGTTTTTGTGAATGAGCTAGAGGAAGGCCCTAAGATGAGGAATCTTGTTGTCTTTCTTGTAAATTCATGCTGGCTATTATGATTTTCACTTTCTCACTGATACACTTTGACCTTTTCTAATACTCTTTACCTGTTTGATCTTCATTCATCCTCTTTTACCCTCATTGACTATAGTAAACAATGCAAATTTATTGTTTACCAAGGATAAATTACAAAATTTCTAGCATTTCTTGCCACCATTTTTCCTGTGGTATTCTAGTCCTCTGAAGTTTTATGAGGATTTCATCAGTCTCAGTGTACTTGAAAAAATTAGGCCGAACTAGAAACAAATGCTTTAACTCATACTCAACATAGAAAAGGCTCTCTAAACTGTCATAGAGAACTCTGCCTGTAGCTAGTGCCTTCAGTGTTGATGTACTAGTTGATGAACTTGCCTGGTTATCTACATATTGATCCAATTTGTCAACATAATCTATATGCCTCATTAATTTATCATTGATAACAAAAGGACTAGTTAGCCCTTTGCTCTACAAAATATTAAATTTCTTCATAAAAGCATTGATCTCCTCTTGCATGGTTTGGCATCTTCTTTCCAAGTTTTGCATCAGAGACCTTTTAGTCAATACCCTCTTGACTTCCAAAACAGTCCCTGTTCTTTCTTCAATGCCAATTTCTTCCATCTAATATTTTTTTTTACTATTCAAAAAATGTATAAGCCTCATGGCTTCTACAGGCATCCTTCCTAATTCTTCCTTTGTCCTCTGAATTTCTTCCAGTGCTACCATTAATAAATCAATCTATTCAAATATTATTTATATTGATGGCAAAACATCATTTATTGACTGAGTGCTATTGGTCCAAAGAATCTTCTTGATGTCTACCAAGGGTTTGTCAAATGTGAGGTCTTTTTCTAATGATTTCACGTTTTGTTCTAACCCTTTATTTTCCGTCACGTTTTCTGCAAAATTTATCTTTGAAAGGTCATATATTTGTTCTAAGGTACCATATTGTTCTTTTATCTTTTGTAACTCTCAAACTTGGAGCTTCATTTCCTCCATTGATTTTATCAATTCCTCTGTACTTAGACCTGAAGTTCCTACTAGTGTTGTTCTTGTACCTATACCTATAAATGTTTTAGTTGTGGAGGCATTGATCTTTGATGTTGACCTTTTAGATGTTTGAAAGTGTACCTGTCCAAAATAATCCAGGTCAAGTGCTTTTTCAAGATCCTTCATCACATTTTCTTTATTGACCTGTTCAATATCAGTTCCACTAAGGTACCTTCCCTCCATTCATCCATATTGGCAAATTGTTCAATCTCTCGAATTTTGTGATGTATGTAAGGTGATAGTGAATTTTTCGTCCTTCTATCACAGAAGAAACTATGGGGATCATAAGGAAACCAACTAAAACTCTTGTGTATTTTAAGTTGATCTTCTAAAATTTTCTCTACTTCTCTCCACAGTTCCGTAGTATTGCAGACAAAAGGGCCTAACTGACTCTTGATTCTGAGTTGTGCTTTCCTTTTGGCTTTATAAAAATGAATTAAGTCTAAATTAGTCATTTATTTATAATATGCCAATGCAAACAGTCTCATTGGAACATATTTGGGTAGCTTGAACAAGGAAAAATCACATCCATATACTCTGATTTCTGTATGGTTATGGTATAAATACGAGTCACCCAATCTGTATTATTTAGAAAGATGGAGGATCTTCTTGATATCATCACTGATTCTGGGAGGTGAAACTCCTGTCAGCAGGGCAGTTGCTGGGTGTACAAACTTATCAATAAACTGATTGTAGGAATAAGGGTTGTCATAAGATTCATGGAATATGGAGGTCCAAAAGATGACAAACCTTGGATTACCCTTAGGATCCAGTTTCATGACAGAAAATGGAATTTTGTTTGATTGCTGGTAGAGAATGAGAGGATATATAAAGGTGGAAAACTTGAAGTGCCTTTCATTCTCCAGCCTTGTGAGCTGGTCATAAATTTTGTCAGCAATGAATGAGACATAGTCATACTTGACAATAGGGGGTTGTCCAGAAGTAAAGATAGACATCAACACTCTGGTTAGTTCATCTACCTACTCACTAGTGTTGAATCCCATGACTGCAGATACTATATCGACTATGATTTTACTTATATCAATGAAGAAAACTTGTAAATAAGGAGTTTGGTCCTTGGTTTTGATATTTTTTTATTATGAAGGTCTAGCAGAGGCGATCAAGCTTAGAATGGGACAATTTAGCTGATTACTTAAGTAAATGTCCAATGGAAATGGGGGTGAGGGCCTCGCTGGAGTGAAATTGTAGCATCTCATTGATTGACTCAGCAGTTATTGGGAAAAGGATTGCTTGGTTGGGAGACATAACTGCTTTGCGATTGGGCTCATAATTGGCATGGAAATGATGGATTATGTCAAGGAAAACATAGATAGAGGGAAGAAAGTATATGGGAAGATTGGATTCGCATAGTCCTGTGATATCACGGCCATTCAAGTAGTTATCCGTACATTGGCAAAAGACTTTGAGGTGATTTTTATCAAGGGATAAGTCCTTTATCTGGAAGTCCTTATCTGCGAGAGGCAGATAATCTAAGTCTCGATGAGGGGCATTAATGGATGGTACATTCAAAGCTACTGAGGTTTCCATTTCTGGTTCTTGTGGATTCAGACAGGGAACTTGGGTTTTCTTTGTGAAATAAGTTGAACAAAGGGTCTGGGGAACTTAAATGACAAAAGCAATAACCGAATTATAATGAATTTGGGCTTTTTCATCAATTTACAGTGGAAAAAAAGTATAGGTCAAGAGATAGCACAGATAGGCTACCTCAGGTTTACTTCCATTGAACAAAAGCATGACTCACTGTGACTACATGGCAACATATGATAAATTTGTATAAGTTTGTCATGCAGGAGGCATAAGAAAACTCTCCATATGATTGGAAGAGATAACTAATCACTGGAGTACTAACTCAATAACAAGGTTAAGGTTTCCCTAAGGCAAGCTAAAGCCCATCCCAATGGAGGAAAAACATTTATTTTTGAGTGCTTTGTTCACGAGCAAAACAACTAACTTGAGCTGCCATCAATTATGGAAATAATGTCTCGTTCCTGCTCTTTTTGAGATATATATACTTTTTTGTCTTTTTTACATTTATGAAGTCTTAAAATGAATAAAAGAATTCCATAGTACAGTGGAAAGAATGAGTGTCAAAATGCAGATCCTCTAGTTCCCTGGAGGGGAACATTCCTGTGCTCAATGCAAGGTGACAAAACTAGTCAATGACACTCAAAGGAATGTTCTTTCCATGGGTAAAAGGGTGTGTCAAGTTACCGAGGCTAAGTGATTGCAAGGTTGATTTTGTGAAAGACATGGTCAAAAGGTGGCTTAAACACGAGGCCAAGTGAAGTCAGATCAAGTCCAAAAGGTACAAATGGTCAACATGCAATGCAGTAGTACAACTCAACACAAAGGAGCCCCTAGGGTATAAAGCTAGAAAATAGGGAAGAAGAAAGAGAATGAGTCTCCAACGCATCAGCCATAGTGGGACTAAAGAGAACTCCCTAGCCTACTCAATATAGTAGCATGGGAAACATATGCTAATGAGGATATAACTAAGATGCCCATGTAAAGGTTGGCTCTACCATCATATCATTACTTTATATGTCGGCGAGTGAAAATGGTTTTTGAATCAAGATGTGATGGGGTCAACCCTATGGCAAAAGATATTGCACTATGGAGGCTAGTATGCAAAATACAGTGGAAAGTGATATTCCCTAACCTATATGCGAGTAAGAAAGCTATACCTCCCATGACGGGTTCGCATTCATTGAACTGAAGCAATCCCCCAAAAAATCTCCAAAACATCTTGTAAAAGAAACCCATCCCAACACTCCAAGCCAAAATGTCAAAAAGTTCACAAAAGAAAAACCAACATTAGAAAAAATAATTTTCATTTTTCAACCTATATAAGGATTTCTGGACTCACAGTTTCTCAATTGTGTTTTGAGCAATTCGGTGAAGGATTTGTGGAGAAAAACCCAAGGAAACTTCCTCTATGTAATTCAACCATTCAAATTGCTTCAAATCTTCCAAGTAACCTTCTAATCATACTTTTGATAATTTTTTATGCTTTTTAGTTTTTTTTTTTATAAATTTGAATGTAAGGAATTATTTAAAAAAAAGTCTTTTGTGTACACATGGGTTGGATAGAGGTTACCCAAATTTAGAACGAACCTATACATGACTGTGTTAATAACGAACCCGCGTGTGTGCGAGTTTAAAATTTTAGACATGGATTTAATGATTCAAAATATCTTTTTTTGCAGGATGAGAATTTCCTAGCATGAAAGAGAGCATAGTGCCATTGATAACCAACTGATAAATGCCTTGAGAGGCTGCAGTTTGTTAAAATTATTCAAAATGATGAACATGATGGGAAATACTTGATTTCTTGACATGCTAATCCACTACTAGAGTGCATCAGAAGATGCATTCGTGATTGATCAGATGCCCCTGAGGATTGAAATAGAGGACATCCATTTCATTATAGGTATTTCTTGCAGGGGAGAGAGGGTGCACTCAACCAGAAGGACAAGAGGTGGTCTTAGTGTAGAAGACTACTTTCACATATACTGTCTTGGAAACCCATAAAAGAATGGAAGTAAGATTCCAATCAAGTACATAGAGAATTTATCGCTGAGGATCCTACTATTTACTATAGCAAGGGTAAATAGTTATGTTGTTCTACATCAGGCTTCATGTCTTTCCATTAGCCTTGCAGTGTATTCTCTCACTATAGTCTTCGATCGATGTACATGTAAACATGATGAAATGACTTACTTCCATCTAGAAGGAACAGACAAAGAATTTTGGGTATGGAATTATCTTATGTTCCTTATTTTTCTAAAGAGTACCCAAGCTTCATCCCAAGGTAGTATCCACCATCAGCATCCCAAGAGATCCAAAGATGGGCAGGTCAGCTGACTTGATGAAATGATTAGGGGGTGGTGAGGTACCTAGGACTACATTTGATGACGAGTTTTTCCTTTGGTGGGAACAAGATGTCATTGCAAGCGAAGACTAACCTTATGTCAAAATGGATTTCCAAGGAGATCCAGATCTAGTATTACCACCAGATCGAGCATGGGATGCCATAGGTATAAATGATTTTTATTTTTTGAAATTTAAGATTTTTTTGGATATTTAATATAAATGAATTAAAAAATATTTTTGATGAGATAAAACACTTACAAAATTATTGATCATGACACAGATGTGGGTCCAATGAGACCTGATGGTCTTCCTTGACATAGGCGTCATGGAAGAGATGTTGAAGGGGCTGCAACAGAGACTAAGAGGATCCTCCATGTAGTCCAGAGAAATTTGGTGAGATTGACTCACCAAGTACCCATGGTGACCATGGAGGACTTACCAGAGGAGATGCAACGGTGCTTGGTGGGAGTACCATGGGATTAGGTGTGACTATTTCAGCGGGTGGCCAATGCCATCATTTTCTTTTTGGGTGCTCATCTTGAGCATGATCAATAGATATATGATCAGATATTTTAGGATTAGACATGACGATGGGAATAAGCCCAAATTTTGGAGGAAATTTTGTCTCATTTTGGACACGAAAAGTCTATCTATATACAGACGGTTTCATGATGATCATATATATAGATGATACATCGATTATTTTTTATGTTTTAATGTGATGAATGATTTATATGCCAATCCAATGCTTCATTAGCAATAGAATCTTCTAAGGAATTTTCTGATCATGGAATATGAACGAATTTGATGTAAACAAGTGACCTTTGCAAAAAAACGCATTGTCTTACAAATAAGGATCTCTTACCTGATATATGTTATTCAATTCAGATACCACCAATTGTGAATCCAAATAAACTACTAACGAATCAATATCAAGAGAGATCGACTCGAATAGGAAATTAGGAACAATATTATATTCCACAATATTATTTGAATTCAGATCGAAATATACTCCTCTCGAAACCATCAACTAGCTAGATGGATAATAAATCACCCAAACCGAGGAAACAAGGTTTCGGGTGTGTCTACTGGCACTCTCGACGAACCCTAGAAATATTAAATCATCCATCAATACTTGCCAAAGCAGATCAAAAATATAGACATCACTAAAAATGATAGATAGACATGTACAACCATAAAATATACACAAAGAAGTAAATGCTCGGTTGAAGCCTAAGAAAAGTACTTCTTAAGGTAGAGTCCATTTCTGGGCTCCGCCAACTTGTTTCCTTCAAAATCAATCAATTCATAGGCTCCCTTTTTCAAAACTGTTTTGACAGTGAAGGGACCGTATGACATAGATTTAAACTTGCCTACCGCAAGGCATCTTTGTCTTGATCATAGACCAAGACAAGGTCACCTTCAGAAAAATTTCTATGATGGACAACTTTATCGTATTGAGTTTTTACCCCCCTTTTATGAGCTTCATTTATTATGGCAGCATCTCCACGTTGTTCATCAAGGTTTTCCAAATGAACGAGGTCTTCTTCAAGACTAGAAGTATCAGGAAGAAGTTCAACAACCAATTTAAGGGAAGTAATTTCACATTCTGTAGGAAAAATAGATTCCAACCTGTAAACTAATTGAAAGGGAGTAAAAAAAGTGACAGTCTTAACTTAGATTTGGTACGCCCAATGTGTTAGATATAACATAATGTGACAATTGGATTTATCTTTTTTAATCATCCTTTGCGAGATGATTTTGAGGGATTTGTTCATGGCTTCAACCTACCCATTAGCTTGAGGATAATATGGAGATGAATTCTCCTAATGAAAACTGAATTTGAGAGCTAATTCAGACATCATTTTATTTTCTAAATGATTTCCATAGTCAGTGACAATCTCTTTAGGGATATCAAACCTGAAAATAACTTGATTAAAGAGAAACAATGCCATTGTTTCACGATCATTCATGAAAGTAGCCATAGCCTTAGGCCACTTAGTAAAGCATTCTACTACCACGATGATGTACTTCTGATTTCCTACTGAAGGTGGATTAGAAGTAGTGTATTCAATGCCCCACTTTGTGAAAGGACCGACAGTGATCGGTGGGAAAAGAAGAGCTGGATGTGCACACATTTTCTGAGTATAAACTTGACAAGGATGGCATATCTTGCCCACCTCAAATTAATATTTGAAAATAGAAGGCAAAAAGTAGCCTACTCACAAATGTTTTTGGGCTGTAGCAAGCCCAGATAGATGACCATCATAAGCTCCATTGTGGAAATCACTAAGCACAGACTCAACTTCTTCCAATTTTAAACAACGTCTAAGGATTGAATCAATCCCGTGACGATAAAAAGTGTCACCAATAATAATATAATTTTTAGGGAGGTGACACAATTTTATTTGCTCAACCTTGGAAAAATAGGGTGGCCAAGTACAGGGCCCATGCTATGGTGGCTATCTATCAGGTAGTTGGAAAACATGTGACAAATAATTCCCATTTGCTACAGAAATTCATACAGACACCGTAACAACTCTTCTGCAACTTTTGTCAATCGGTGGGTCATGATGAGCCCATTTTCCATAGTTAAGAATTAATGATGGATAGAACACCTGCATATAGGGTGTAGGAAAAAACCCAGCCTCTGGAACAAGGTGTTGGGGGAACACGAGGCAAGTATCAAGGGCGTGGACGAGGACGAAGTGGAAGAGGAGCTAGTAGAGGCCGGGGTAGGTCATTTGTTACAACTATGGGGGACAAGGACACTACGCGTGATACTGCCCAAATCCGACGCGTCTATCATGCTGCTATTGTACTCAGTTTGACCACACAACGAAGGATTTCCCTATATTATTATCTAAGATATGTGAAAAGTGGGTGCAACCTTAGCAGCTTACTCAACACCTACAGATGATGAGGGTTGAGCCTTGCGAGGAAGATCCTAGAGTAAATATTGTGTTATGGAGTGGAGCGACAACTGGTGAAGATAAGGGGAAGCAGGTTGAAGAAGGTGAGTGGGTCCATAAAGTTCCATAAAAAGAGAGTAGGTTTGATCTAGAATGTGTAAGAGAAAAATTTATGGAAGTGAAGAAAATATTCGCTAGGTCCTCTACCTCAGGAAGTCAAGAGAAGCCGACTGAAGAAATGGAACCCTCCATGATTACTACTTTCTTAGAAACTTGTATGAAGTTGTTGCGTGATAGCAAGGCTATGAAGGGACTGCAGGAGTTGATCAATAGGTGCATGGGAAGGAAAATTCTATTCATGGATCGCGCTTAGTTAGGAAGATTGGTAGGCATAAGGCAAGAACGGGGTGTGAGATGAGGCTAACTGCACAAATAGGATAATATGAGATGGATAAAGTAATTCTAGATCTGGTGTCAGACGTGAATGTTTTGCCTAAACAGACATGGGAAAGGATGGGGAGACCAATGCTACAATCATCTTTGATTTAGTTAAGAATGGTGAATCAGTAGAAAATCATCCCCATGGAAGATTGTAGGGAGTAATAGTTGATATTGAGGGCGTGAGCACATTAGATGATCTTGAAGTAATAGAGATTGCGGATGACAACAATCCCTACCCCATGCTCCTTGTGATCAATTGGGCCACTGACATGAATGGGGTAATCAATTTGAAGAAGTGGAAGATGATATTTGAGAAAAAATTGCTCTGGGTAGTGGTGCCCCTGCACCCTGCAAAAGGACCACGCTATACTAAACTTGTCCGTGATTATGAAAGTGATGATGATTTGGACCAGATTTACAAGATAACACCGCAAGATCAGGATTCGGTGAATCCGATAGAAAATCAGCATATTTCATGGGACTACCAAAGTTCTTGCACATCAGATTCAGATGAAGTGTTGGGGCACTGGCAGAATCGACTGCATAAAGTATCTACGTTGTGCTCTAATATCATGACCAAGTCGTTGCATTCTATATTGTCTGAGGTAAGAAATTTTCCTTACTATGATGGTTTAACTAATGTTGATAACTTTTTGGATGCATTTAGCAGAGAAGTGTCAGAGAAGCATTGCTTCCAGGCCTTGGATTGGGTGTTGTGTGCTACACTTGCAAGATGGTGGGGCATGCACAAGGATAGTTTTTCCTTTTGGCGCGTGTACAAAAGGATGATGAGAGTGTGGTTTTGTCACCCACAAGTGCTTCTAATAGAAAAATATGATTGGAGGAATGACCCACGCAACCATTTCTCCAAATGGACTGAAGTGTATGGAGCGAAACCTTAGTTGGAGTGGGTACATATGTTTTTTCATACCTTGGATGTCATACCGATGAATTGGTACTTGGAGACAGTGCTCCACGATGGCACTGAAGAATGGGATGCTTTGCACCAAGGATTTTTTATGACGTTGAGCTTTGAGGATGGATTGGAATGTATTGATGAAGCATATCGGAAGGTCAAGGAAGCAATATTTAGGATACAACTGGATCCTATCGATTTGATTCAACCCGATTGGACTACCTAGCTGAGAAACAGACTGGAGTGCTACAATGTGACAATGGAAGAAGAAAACAAAGATCTGAGGAAGATTAATATTCCAGAGACTAAATGTCACTGTGAAGTCAAAGGATTGCAATTAGAGAATCCAAACACCACCGCACCACTCAAAACTAGACAGGTAAACATTGGCATGGAAGGAGAGTCAAAGTTTGCAACGATTGTGGACTAATGGGATGATGCAACGATAGATAAGGTCGCTAAATTTCTCCATGAATATCAAGATCTGTTCCGTAAGGAGTCTTCAGATCTGAAAGGTATAATATGGGACTTGGGTGTCATGAATATGACTCTAAAACTAGATGTGAAGCAAGTTCAGAAAAGTCTTGACCGCCTCATCCTCAAGTATAAATAAAGGGTCCAATTGGAGCTAGATAAAATGCTTGCAACAGAGATCATTGAACCAGTAGAAGAGTCTGATTGGGTAAGCCAAATGGTATTTCAGGAAAAGAATGAGGAGGATGAGATATGGATATGCATAGATCTCAGGAGGTTGAATGACGCTTGTGTGCATGATCATTTCCCATCTTCGTTCACTGATGAGGTGTTGGATAATGTTGGCAGCTAGGAAGCATATTCGTTTAATGATGGGTTCTGAGGGTACCTTCAGATCAAGATCGGGCCGGAGGATAGAATTAAGACTACCTTCATAACTGAAAGGGATTTCTTCTAGTATACGATGATGCCTTTTGGGCTAAAGAACATGTCGGCAATCGTCTCGCATGTAGTCATCACAATGTTCAAATATTTCATTCATAAATTTCTGGAGGTATACTTTGATGACTCAACAGTGTTTGGAATCGTAAAGCACCATGTAGCAAGTCTGCGCTTGATCTTGGATACATGTAGGAGGTACCATATCACACTCAATCTAAAGAAATGTTTGTTCTTTTTCCCATTTGGGATCTCGCTGGGTCACATGGTATGCAGACAAGGCTTGATGGTAGACCCTGCAAAGATCATGGTTATAATCAATTTGGAGGCACCATGAAGCATGAAAAAATTGTGCACAATTTTGGGACATACACAATACTATAGAAAGTTAATCAAAATCTATGCCAAAATTATCACACTGATGGAGGAACTATTAGAAAAGGATGCTACATTCTGCTAGATTGAAGAATGTTAGAGAAGCTTGGATGTACTAAAAGAAAAAATGGTCACCACACTGATCCTAATATTCCTAGATTGGAAGAAGGAATTTCATGTGTATGTGGACGCATCATGTATTGCACTGGGAGTAGTACTGACACAGACCAGTGAGGGAGAATTGTATCATCCAATAGCATTCGCAAGAAGGAAGCTATCTAAAGATGAGAAGAATTATTCAACAATAGAGCACAAAGGCTTGGCTATGATATATGCACTCCATAAGTTTAGGCACTACTTGCTAGGCAGACGCTTTAAAATGTATACAGACCATTCTACATTGAACTACTTGGTGAACAAGCCTGTGTTTAGGGGGAAATATGCAGATGGTTGTTGCTATTTCAGGAATATGATTTTGAGGTTATTGTGAAACTAGGATTATTAAATGCCAGACCAGATCATCTATTGCGCATTGAAATAGGATAGGAGCCTACTAATTTGGAGGAAGGACTACCTAATGCACTTCTCTTTGCGATCCATGTCACGAACAGTCACTTTGAAGATATTATACAGTTCCTGATGACGAGAATGACTCTAGAAGGATACACTAGCCAACAAAAGAAGGACTTGGTGGTGCACGCAACAAAGTTTTCCGTCATTGCAGGACAGTTATATAAAATGGGATCAGATGAAATACTACAATGCTATGTGCTAGAATTTGAACAAAACAACATCCTTGTTGAGGCTCATGGAGGAGCCGCAAGAGGACATTATGTGGGAAAATCAACTGCATAGAAGATTCTACATGCTAGGTTGTGGTGTCTAACACTACATAAGGATTCCAAAGCATATTTTGGGGCATGCAATGCATGCCAAAGGATTGGCAGACCATCATGGAGGGATGAGCTATCTCTGAATCCATAGATATCATTACAACCATTTGAGAAGTGAGAGATTAACTTTGTAGGACAAATTTAGCCTCCAGGAAAGAACACGAGTGTGCGGTACATCATCACCGTGATTGAGCATTAAACCAAATGGGTGGAGGCATAGCCTGTGAAGGACTATACAAGTGCAACAACAAAAAAATTCATCTTTGAGTACGTGTTAACAAGGTTTGGTTGTCTGAAAATTTTGATGATCGATCGTGGTACATATTCTCTTAATGAAATGATTAGCGCATCGATGGAGGAATTTCATGTTTACCATCAGAAGAGTATGCAATATCGCTTACAGGCTAATGGAACAATAGAATCATTTAATAAGATACTGGAGAGCACACTAATGAAGCTTTGCAATGCACAAAGAAATGTCTACGATGTGCATGTACCTGTGGTTCTATGGACTTACATAACAACTTGTAATAAGCCGAGTGGACAAACACCTTTCGGGTCGGTTTATGGCATTGAAGTTGTGATGCCAATGGAATACATTGTACCTAGTCTATGCATAGTAGCATTCACAGGAATGGAAGATCGCGAAGCCCTCGAAGAAAGGCTCGCGCAGCTGAGAGAACTAGAAGAAGATAGGTTCTTGGTTGGATTCCATCAACAAGTTCAAAAGGAGTGTGGAAAGGAATGGTATGATCGGCACAACATACTATGCACCTTCAACGTAAATGATTTAGTGTTATTATATGATAGAAAGTTTGATAAATTCCAGGAAAATTTCAGATGCATTGGCTAGGGCCCTATGTCATCAGGGAGATTGCTGATGGTGGAGAAATTGAGTTGGTGAAGTTGAATGGAGAGCCATTTCTAGGGAAGGTGGATGGTATGCGATTGAAGCCATATAACAAGGATCCATTCAGATAACTATATGGTGGAAGCACAGTCTTAGTGCTCCAGGTAGCTGAAAGGAGGCGTGGGAATATAA
Organism: Pinus taeda; assembly: GCA_000404065.3. Classification (NCBI taxonomy): domain Eukaryota; kingdom Viridiplantae; phylum Streptophyta; class Pinopsida; order Pinales; family Pinaceae; genus Pinus; species Pinus taeda. The sequence goes on from APFE031175903.1 coordinate 19,569, forward strand.
ACTACACTACTTGGGTTGTAGAGTTGCGCGATTGGGGAACTGCGTGGAATGGAGGATTGTCATAATTAGCAGAAGCATGAGGGGAGCTGCATTATTGAAGGAGAAACCACACAGGGTACTCAGAAAGTGACTGTTATGGTCACTGTTTGTGAATTGACTGTGGGAAAATGGATAAGTGGAGTGGAGGGGTGGAATTTAAGTTGGAATTTAAGAGAAAGATCTTGGAATATTTGTTGCCAATCTAGCATTTATGAATAGATTTTGGGGGGAACTGTTAGATTCAAATTCAGAATAGCCTATAAATTATAGATGGCCGCCCAATGAAAAACACTTGGTTTCTTGAGAATTAAAGTGTTGAGCTATCAAGTGCACATGAACCCTGACTATTTTGAGGCTTTAGTAGTGAGTTCAGTATCTGAGAAATTTCTGAAGGAAACTTAGGAGCTCTTAACTAGCATCATGTCAGCACCCATTGAGACCGCGAGTGTTGGAGAAACGATGGCAGCTAAGGGAACTACACCAGAGGTAGTGAGTGTAGAGGTACTTGTATAAGTACCCAAATCGCCAAGGTCACCCTGGCCAAGGCCTACACTGACTAGGGAGGGTCTGAAACCAAAGAAGGATAAGTAGAAAGTGGCACACTCGGTGCACGTGTCACCTAGAAAACACCCAGAGAAAGAAAATCCCACTGCACGGGATATGGGCAAGGTAGTAGACCTAGAACCTAACAAGGACATATAAGATGTCAATATGGGCATGGAAGATGTTCGTATGGGGTCAGAAGACATTAACGTTGAGGGGCCAAACCCTATCTCCAAGCTGCCAACATACGTCCCTCTTCACCGAGGCAAGGTGAAGTTCCCAAAGGACCTTGATGAGAGCAAAATCACACCTTTCACATTGTTTCTTCCTGAGAAACTCACATTTTAAGGTCTACACCTAGTGTGCATCCCCCCTCTAAGATGGAGGATTGGGATTTTTCATATACAAAGCGCTTTCTAGACTTGGCGACCGATATAGTCATGCACCACATCTTCTATTAAGACTTTGGTGTGATAGCACTACAACCGAGACAATGGATAAAAGGGGTGAACAAGGAAATATTGTTGAACCTGCTATGGGTGCCACATTACAACCACACACCCATAGCTTTGATAGCGATCAAACAGTTGTTATTATTGGTGCATGATGGGTACCTATGGTTAGGAGAACCGATACCGTCGACTGACATGTTGATCCATAGGATCACCTTTCTCCAACATTTAGGCTTGAATATGGCCATGGAATTTGGCGGAAAGATGGGTGAGCATGACCTCTCTAAACAAATGAAGGAAAAGTCCAAGCTTGCCAAGAAGCCATGCAACTACTCCATTTCCAGCATAACCAACCCCGTGGTTAAAGTAGCCACCCAGAACTTGCCGGGAAAAATAATGAGGAAGTGTCGTGCAGATCAAGTGTGGGAATCTGTTGTGCCTTTAGCAGCCAAGTGCATGGAGGCGTACAATTGAACTGGGTGTGCTACCTCTACAACAATTTCCTCTCGAACTATAGAGAAGCGCAGGATCAAATAAAGACCTTCCATTATGCATGGCTACTACTATCAATTGTACTGGTTGTGTGGGATTTACTAGAGGACAGTTAGTTTCCTCCAATTGCAGTAGAGCTGCCTGAAGGAGCAAAGTTCACTTCGCTCTGGGCCACACAGGACCCCCAAAGGGTCAAGGAAAGTAACATTTTTTGGATCCTCATGGAATCAAGCATCTGCACCATAATCAATGGCAAGCTGTGGCTCTCACCGACTATGTTTGAGTAGTTGTCGGAATATGTGGAGTTCAAGGTGAATTTCCATTACATTTCCATCAGAGTGCGGAAGGACCCCAGACAAAAATGGTATGATATTCCATACCTAGTAATGGATGATGCAATTGCCATGGTCCTAGAGAGTTGTCCAGCAAAGTGGCACATGGCCTCAAACTTATTAGCTCAGTCTAGGATGTCTACCGTGAAGCAAAAGAAGGAAGAGGCGAGGTTAATGGTGGAGCAGTTGGCCGAAGGAAGGAGTAAGGAAGCCGAGGACAAACCCAAATTAGAGAATGCTGCCAAAAAATAGGTAGAATGGGAGGAAGAAGAGCAAAAGAAAGACTCTGATAGGAGTCCGAAGTCACCCTTTCTGTAAATAAAGGAGGAGGAGCAACACTCAGAATAGGGAGGAGCAGACTCAGAGACTACTCCATTTTGGGTCAAGCACACAAGGGAGTAGGAGAAAGTAGGGCTGCAATAGAATTCTAAGTACAACAAATCATCACCTGACCCAATCACCTTGACAGAGGGTTATTTGAATGATGTCAATCACGGAATTGTTATAGTAGTTCGAGAAATGGCACAAATAGGCCTTGTTCGTCACTCAAATGGTTATGTGTGAGTTGTAGATGTAGGCCACTCAAGTGCAGACTAGTGTAGGGCGGGATAGCATGATGTCAAGTGTTTTGGCACCTGGAATCTCAAATGCAACTGAGATGGTCCAGTTAATGGGTCCTCGGGCCGTCGTGTTGTAGGATGGAGCAATGCCCATAGAATGAGAGGCTGACAGGGCCACTGTTAGCACGCTCAAGAAAGTCGGGTTAAACTTGGTTGCGCTTCCAAGTGAAACCATTCACACCTTGCAAGATCGTGTGATCCTAGAACTTCAGGGTCAAGAACAATGCCCATGGAATGTTATCAATGAGAAATAGGTGAAAAATGCCCAGATGTTCGTAGAAAAGGCATCTATGATTGATATTCTTAAGAAGATCACAAAGAAGAATGAATGCACAATGGTTGTGGTGGCTGAGGCATTGCAGACTATTCTAGCACTGAACATCCCAGAATATGCACCAGTCGATGCAAGAATCTAGAAGGTCACTGTAGGTGTGTGCGACACATGAATAGAGTTGGCTAACGTTTAGTTTGAATTGAACCTTAAGATCACAGAACATGAGTTGAGGGCCCAACCGTCGACTCCACTAGAAGTGAGAGAGTAGCACAAGACCATTGTCAAAGATGCCATTGCAGCTATCGATACCGCAATGAAGGATTTCATTGTGCTCGAAGTAGTTACCAGTCTGTAAAAGATCCTAACCTACAAAGGCTAGAAACTAAGGCATGAGAACCGCAGGAGACGTACGACGAGATTAAAGTGACGATGTGCATCATCACCATCACGGAGAGGTTTGCAAAGCTACATGAAGAAAAGGCACTCAAGGAACATGTGGACACGGCACAACGCAAAGAGGAAGTATTGAAGGCTAGGCTGGGGCCTTGGCTAGATGAAGCATATGTGCTCATGATCACCATTCAAGGAAAATTGGCTAGTTTGCAAGAAACACACCACAAAATACAGGCGGACAGCATAGGACCAACAATGGAGCAACTAGCAGAGTAGGTGAAGAAAATGGCGATGCAGTGTACCATCGAGGTTGCAGTAGTTCAAGTAGAGTTTGGAGGTATTGACAACAAGATCTCGACACCGGCTGAGCTACTCTGGGTGACTCACCAGATTTGTGTTGGGGCCTATTGTTAACGGCTCCCATAGGGTCAATTTTTGGGTTAGAAACCCAAGTTTTGGGGCTAAAGGGCCAAGTGTTGAATAAAGAATGTAAATTCTCCACATTTTGTGGTCGCAGAGCATGTATGTGTAATGAGTCAAAAAGGGTTTCACCCTTAATTTAGGTACCTTGTGTCAGCTTTATGAGATCCACCCTTGGTCCGGAGACCATGGGAATGTATAAAAAGCGAGAGTCTAAGAACTTCTTAGTATGTTTGGGAAATTGGTTGATGTAATGGGTTCGTGAGAGCTAAGAGCGAAGGGTCTTAGCGTAGGAAAGAGGTTGTACAACTATGTTCATAGAGGCCTAGGGTAGAATTCTGCAGCATAGTGCACGAACTCCTCCAGTTGTGTATGTAGGGAAGTTAGTGTATGTATTGAAGATCTGAACCATCAATAAAGAGAATTATTCCAAAGTTATTTGTGTATGAGCTATTTCACTTATATTATAAATGTATGTGGTTATGTTATGTTGAATACTGTGTTGATGATTTAATGATGTATTGATGCATAAATGTATGTGTTTTACTTTGTCATATGAATGTAAGTAAGAATATATATTTACACGAACAAAATCATAATGCATGTTGAAGTTATCTAATAATTAATCTAATTTGGGTAGACAAAGAAGTAAGGGTAACTACATAGGTGTGTAAGTGTCTGAATTTCCTTTGTAGGGTACGTGAAGGGTGGTCATAGACCTTCACGAAGGTCTCAAAGCCGAACAAGAGAAATTGCATTGATAATCCCTAAACAGCTTATCCGTCTGTGTGAAGGAAGGCTTAGGGAATAAAACAACATCACAACTCTCTTAGGGTGTGGAAACATTATTCTTGCATCCCCCCATACTGCTTCAAGTGAGACCTCAGTCCGTGCTCTACGAATTGATGCCGAAAGGGCCAGTAGTGTAGGGATCTGCTTGGCTAATTAAAGATGAACCTGAGTTAGGGCCCATCAAGCCAACAATGACAGTGACAATGACATTGACTACCATCTCTAGGCTGGGTTACTATATAGGATGGATAAGATATGTGTTCCTAAAGGTGAGCGTTTGTAGTGGATTAGAGAGCCTTATACCTCCAAGTTTGCAGGGCACTTTGGTGTAGGGAGGATCGTGGATAATTTGCAGAGGTATATGTATTGGTCCAAGATGCAAGAGAAGGTAGCTAGGTTCATGAAAGGATGTATTATTTTTTGTACCAACAAGCCTAGAAACAGGATACATGGTATGTATCATCCCTTAACTTTACCTACTCATCCTTCGGAAAACATTTCCATGGACTTTGTGGGAGGTTTACCGACCACCATGAAGGGACATGAAAACCTATTCATGGTAGTAGATAAGTTCAATAAGATGTGTGTTATCACACCACATAAAACGACCATTAGTGGACATGAAGAAACCAAGTTGTTATTTGGACAGGTCTGGGTACACTTTGCGATACCAAGGAGAATCATTCAGATAGGGATACAATATTTCTCATTTCATTCTAGACTACATTGTGGGAGAATATGGACATGAAGTTGAAGTTATCTACAACATTCCTTCCACAAATATACGGGTAGACAAAAGTAGTCAATAGGACTTTGGTGCCGCTTCTGAGGGGTTACAACCAGAAGCATCCATAGACCTAGGATGAAAATTTCGTATGTGTACAACATTATTATAATAGAGAAGTGCACAATTATACATGAAAATCCACATTTGAAACTTGTTTTAGATATTTTTCATCTTCACCTTTGGTTATTGCATATGGGCAGTAAGGAGGAGTGAACGAAGTCCTTACAGGAGACACTTTGAGGGCTAAAAGTTTTATAGAGAAGATCATGAAAATACATCTACAAGTAAAAGAAACACTACAAAAGTTGTAGGTTAAGTATAAGGACATGCATGATCAACACAAAACAGAGAAATTAGTCAAGGTGGGAGACAAAGTATGGATACAGTTGAACAAGGAGAGGTTGCAGGGGCCTAGTAATAAAATCAAGGCTCTAAGGTATGGTTCCTTTGAGATACTGGAAAAGGTGGGTGATAATGCCTATCAACTCAGTTTACCAACATATATGTGGATTTACTCAATTGTACATGTAAAGAATTTGAAACTCTATGACCCTTCCATGCTAGATCAGGAAGAGGAATAAGTCCTACCTTCTGTGGAGGATTTGGCACCACATGTTCAAGTAGAGTTGACAGAAGATACAGTTTTGCAGAAGAGGTCCAGGACTACAAGACAAGGGAAAAAAGACCTTTGGTAGATTGGGTTGAAGGGACAAATTCTAGGAAGAGCTAAATGGTACACCAGAGAGAAGGTGGAGGAAAAATTTCCTCACCTCATTCAGTAAAATATTTTAGGGAGAAAATGCCTCCAAAAATGGGTAGGTGTGATCCAAGTTGGATCATTACATTTTTTTCCATCCATATCAATCCATTTGGAGTGGAAAAAGTGGATGAATCAGCTCATGGGACCTTTTTTATCGGTGGGACCCGAATTGGGGAAATGGGGTCTAAAACCTTCCAAGAGACTTTTGAGGCATCAAACGGTGTCTTTTGGGGTTAATAATTTGTCACTTAAGTGTTGTACCTTTTTTTTACTATTATACACATAAAGAGATTTCTAAAAATGTAAGAATCATGTCAACTAGAGTCTGTATGCAAAGGTTATGACACTCAGAAGTTGACCTTCCTATTTTCACACCTATAGTTTGGGAGGATGTCATGCCAACCCCTATTATTCATGGAAATGGGGCTACCCATATGTTTTTGGTGTAAAATAATCTAGAAGAGTCTATTTTGTAGCTCTAGTTAAGAGTTGATGTAGTCAAAATTAACCACTATAGGCTATTGGGCTATGTTATAATCGGGCCACTAGGAGGAAGAGGCATTCTATTCTTTCGAGAGAATTTTGTTCCATTTTTGACCAAAGATAACTAGGAGAGATAGGAGGTAGAGCACATAGAAGTGATCTACCCACTGTAGTAACCCATGAGCCATTGACATTACTTCTATGTATCTCTAGCCATATTTCCAGACAAAGAAAGAGAGCAAAGCGGCCTCACCTTTCAACTAGGTTTTCTCCCTAAAGGGTTTCCCAGAGAGCATATCTTGTGTATTATGTGTGTGTGAGATTATTTGTTTTTTCTCTACTTTTATTCTTGGTTTACTTTTATATGCATGTAGTAATTACAGTTAAATTTATAGATCTAGATATTAAGTAAAATTGTAATAGTGTAGTATCCCAGATTTTTAGTATAATATTATCATATATATTGTGAATAATTGTCTAGTCGATTATCCACAACCGTTTACGAATCAACTTGGAACAAATTGGCACTTCGTATGTATTGGAACCTATTATTTTTGTGCGTAGCATGCCCCTTTTGAAAAAGATAAATTCCCGACTTATTAACCATCTTGTGTTGATTTGCTTGCATTTTAGCTTGGCTCTTTCTTCTATTTCCTTGACATTCCTTGACACACATTGGTATACATTGGTACCCTGCACATCCTAAGATGCCTTAGCGCCTAACATGTCTTTGCATGCCTTTGCATTGTTTGGCACAGGTTAGCATGCCCTGGAACTCCCTAGCACACTCTAGAACTTCTTGAAATTTCCTGATATTCCCTAACATGCCTTACTACTTCTTATCATACCTTGTGACTCCCTCCTTGTTATGAAAACTAGCACTCTTCGACATGCTCTTTCACTTCATAGCATGCATAACTCTCCTTGGCACACATTGGCACTTGGCATGTGTTGTTCCTTGGGATGTGTTAGTATGTATGGCATGCATTGAGATGCCTTGGTATGCTTTGGAATGGTTTAATATTAAATTTATTTGAGATAAATTATCGAAAGGTAGATGAGAAGCAACAGAGGAATATTTGGCACTTAGAATGCTCTAAGAATTAGAACTTGACACCAATTGGAACCTGTTGTTGGTGTTCCTAGTGTGCCCCTATTGGAGAAGGTAAATTGATCAATTATTCACCCTCTTATGTGTTTATTTCCTTGTAGTTTAACGCGTTTCTCCCTTTTTTTACCTTGACAGTCCTTAGCATGCATTGTCACACCGTTGCACATCTTGGCATGCCTAAGCACTTGGCACATATTAGCATGTTTGAAATTCCTTCACACTATATGAAACATGTTAGAATTCCCTAACATGCCCTAGCACGCCTTGGAAGTCATGTGCTCATATCTAGCTAGCCTTTCATTTCTTTGTAGCTTGGGAACCCAATCAAGTCTTTGGCTACTACAGTTCATGTGACACTAGCTTTCTTCAACTACAACAACTTGACCAATTGCACCTACTACAAGTAGATTATGCCTTGTTCACCTAAGAAATGGATATAACTCATCTTAGGCCACACATGCCTAAGATCAATTTGTCACACTTAACTAGTTGTAAATACAATTATCATGTCTATCCATGGCCATAAAACAACCAAGCAACATGTATTACACAATAAATATTTCACATGTATATCCAATTCATATAAATAGTAGAGTATTAACTGAGAATTTACAAGAACGACAAGATGCACAAGGCACACAAGATATAATCTGACACAAAACGAGTGCCCCAAAACTTATACACAACAATGTACAATATGTAATTATATAGAATAGTTTAAAACATGAACATGTGGCCAAAGTGGGCCACTTCTAATAAAAAAATAATAACTAATTGCAAAATAGTGTTGTTCCAAGCACAAAGTCTTCGTTTGTCTAAAACTAATATTTCAATCCCCTTATCATAACCGCATGTTTTCCTCCTACAAATCATATTCTGAAATTCCCCAAAGACACTTTGTCCTTCGCATACTTGAATTCACTAACACTCCCTGACACACACTCTTATTCATTCCTTTCCATGAATTTTGACTTTGTTCTCCCTTATGATGCTGCAATAGTCCCTAACACTCCTCAACATGCAATGACATTGTCTGGCATGTGTTAGCATGCCATTTCATTACTTGGCATGCCCAACCCATCCCTAGCTATCATGCCCTCATAACTACCCTTACCTAATTTGCAACTTAGGGAACCTAACCAACTCCTTGCTTGACTACAAGAGCTTGACTAAGTTATGGTTACTACAACTAGACAATGTTCTTGAATTTTTTAGCTTGGAAGGTACTCCAAAAGCCTAGTGACATGGGTTTGTGTGGGTTTGGTCAGAGATGGATTTGTGGGAAAAGAACCCAACTGAAGGGGTTTTGGGCACAAGACAGGGTTTAAATCTAAAGGAAAATTAATATATCCTAAGGTCTAACTGGATAAAAACTGTAAGTTCTATAGGGTTCCTAAGAGACCTATGAAAAGATACTTAAGGCGGCCTTAGGATAAAGGGAAGAACATCGAAAGAGAAGGAGCTCATTCCACCAAGGAGGCCAAGAGAGATGTATTCCTAAAGTAGGCCAAGTTAAGGGGTCGAGTAATTGCTGCTAAAAGCAGGCCATGATCATTCACCAAGAGTAATATCATCATGTGAGGGTTCAGAAGAATGTTACATTCCTTAATGGTTTTGCAATAGGAAGTAGGATGAAATATTATTGGTTCTCGTCTAACAAATCGATCTCAAGAGGTTCTGCTCATGAAAATTTATGGATGTGATTTCAGCGGTGTCTTTGTGTGAAGGGTGTATCAAATTATGAAATAACATAGAAGGTTGAGACCTTGTCTAATGGTGGTTAGTAGGCCCCAAGGTTTATTATAAATACTAACACAGATGGAGGAGGGTCTACACTGGAATTTAGGGCGACAACAGAAGTAGTCACATCCATAATATTAATTGAGGTAACCCTATTTTGAGGGTCATAGAGATATAAAGTTCATGTTATGATTCAACCAAAGAAATTCCTAGAATAAAAGGATCCATATGAGTTAGGCTGAGTCTCTTATGGAGGAAAAAGTTGTTCTCTTTTCTATGGGTAGATAAGGTTTATTATAAAGCATTTAGAACAAAATTATAATGCCCTAATTAGGGTGGTTTCCTCACATGTTTATTCCATGGGTATGTCATTAAGATTGTAACAAATCTATGTAGAAGAAGAGTGATTGTGATCCTTAGACTGAGGTTTATCTCTGCAATATAGAATTCATATCTAGAAGATGGTTTGTAGAAGTATGTGAGGAAATAACGGATCCAAAGGAGGTTGTAACCTAAGAAAAATAAATGTGTTATATGAAGAATGGATTGACATGAAGAGGAGTTGATTTTAGTGGAATGTCCATATATTTTTTGACAAAGATCTGAAGAAGCCTATAAAAAATTAGTCAATGGACTGTTAGTGGTTGATTGGTGACCCTAATTTAGTCATCTACAAAATTTTAGAAGGATGATAAAAGGAGTAGTTCAAATTTGTTCATAGATTTAACAACAAAGAAATTGGTACACAAGAACACCCTAGCACCTCGCACAACTTGGTCACATGCTTCGCTGACACTATAACATGCCTTATAATTTGCTAGCATACCATGTCACTCCCTGGTTATCACACCTAGAACTCACTGACACTTACTGTCACACACTCTTATTCATTAATTTCTATGCATTTTTACCTGGTGCTCCCTTGATTTTCCCTAGCATTCACTAACACTCCTTAACATACATTGGCACAACCTGGCCCTTCGTACATCTTCGCATACCTCCATAACACTCTAGCAAACCTTGGCACTACCTAAAATAACTTGTAACTCCCACCTTAGCACACATGGAACTTGCTAACACTCCCTATCACACTCTCTTATTCATTCATTACCATGCAATTGAAACTAGTGCTCCCTTGTGTTTCCCTATCACTCCCTAACATGTGTTGGTGCCACACCCTAGAACCTAGCACATATTGGCATGTCTTGAAATGCCTAACATGTCTTGGAATTGTATCTGTTAGAGTCGGTCTCGTGAGTCCTCCGTCAAAGATCAAAACTCTTTATGCATTTCATGTTTAGGTGTCCCGCTCCATTCACCCAGCTACATTTCGCTAGGGGCATCCCATAATATGACAGAGAAAATCATGCTAGTCATTTCGCCTCATGTATAATCCATGTTGGCTTAGGTCCTTTGTCAATAATCATCAAAGTCCATGACAGTGAAGGTCTGGTCCTTTAAAGGACAAAAGTCATTTTCTATGTCTAGGTCTAGGGATTCATCAATTTGGTCTTTGAAAATGTCCAGTAAAGCCATGCAGGCCAGAGTGAGGCTCTTACACAGTTATGATTAAGAGAGCTTCATCGTCATGTGGATAGACTTCAACTCTTCTTCAAAGCTCTGTTTTGAAGAAAAGTCAAACAGTGTTATTTATGACAAAATTTTCAAAAAAGTCGTGAACTATCTTCTTTAGATGCAGTCATGGTTTCCATGGCCAAATGTCCTGTCGTGCAATCCCTGCAAAAAGTGCCGAAAATTTCAGCATTTGAGCTAAAATGTCAAAGGGAAAGTGAAAATCAGTGTGTTTTAAAGTAAGTGAAAAGGTGCCAAACACAACACTAGAAAAATGGGTTTTCAAGGAAGCAAAAATTAAACCCATCTCTTCCAAGGCTATATATGCATGTTTTCATCCAAATCAAAGGCATTGTGCTATTACAACCCTTGGAGAAATGTTGCATAGGTGTGAGTGTGCAATTGTGAGAATTTGAATGAGTTGGAGGCAGTTTTAGAGGGCGCGACGCATATACCGAGGAGCGTAGCGCACACAGAAGGCGCGGCGCACACAAAGCCTACCCGCAATTCAATTTTTCTAAGGGAACAACGCATACCCAGGGCACGACGCACTGGACTTTCCGCATGGTGCACATAGACAAGGGCCAAAACAAGTGCCCAACCACTTCCAAATTTTGGTGAAGCCTATCAAATTGAGAGGTAGGCCTTATATCATCCCTTGCTCATCACATTTTGTCAATGATATGGTGTTTATAGAGTTGTTTGAAAGCCACCTAAATGCATAAAATCAACCATAAGAAATTACCAAGAACCATGATGGCTAGGGTTGTTAAAATGTGTTTTTAGTTCCAATGTTTCATTCCACCCACCTTTTTCCCGTTACCTATCATTTTTCCCATCCTCCCTCTCTCATTTTTCCTAAAATCCCTGCCCTAAACTATTACCAAACCCTCTTCCCTATCCCTCCACTATTTGGCCAACATGACACCCCAAACCCTACCCTCTCAAAAACCCCAAACTCATCCCATATCCCTAACAAATTTCTCCCTATAACCCCTATTCCCATTACATCACTCCCTTCCTAATACTCCCTGTTTCATTGTTCCCCTTGGTGACAGATATCACAAAGGCACCCAGCCTCATACTATCATCAAAGGGCAGCCTAATCACGGTCCACATTGTAGTCATGACATCACAACATTCAACAGAGTATGATATGGAGACACAGAGTGACTCATCCTCAGAAGAGCAGGCCGCTAGGAGACACCACAAGAGTGGCAAACATGCCAGGGATAAACCCATTACCCGCACTGAGTTACAAGCATACCCTCTTGCCATGCCATGCTTCCAACACCTATCATGTTTTGAATTTTGTCAAAGGGTGGCAAATGCTAGAGTTCATCATGAGTTCGCTCGTTTATTTGTGCTTCATCTACATGGAGGTCAATCTATCTTCGCCGGGGTCACTTTCACATTAACACCCGAAGCTATATCAGTGGCAACAGGTATACCAAATGTTGGAGAATAGTGGCATAAGAAGAAGAAGGTGGATAGGCAACACTATGAGCCTTACATCAAGGCTAGATTCTTGAGCCATCTCACAAGAGTCTTTCCCTTCAGATACTTGAAAGATGAGTATGCTCCACTCATGAGATTGATCATGAAATACTTCAGCTGTGAGGGGAGGTTCTCTCGACTATATGCCTATCACATCCGGTTGCTCATTCAATTTACCAGAGAGAGGATGATGAACTTCCTGTTTTTCATATTCAGGAACATAGAGAGGATGAACACCTTCATGCTACATAAGACCCCTCAGCAGCAGCTTAACAGTGCGTTTCACTTTGCTCTTATCCAAATTTTGGTAGATCATCAGTTGGGATTGCAGGGCATTGCTTGGGAGGACTTCATCTCCCGTGATTTATTCAACACATCACAGGTACTATTAGAGCCAGAGCAGGAGATGGGTGGTCCTTCTCATCAACATGAGCACCATGAGGCCACTACCATGCCAGTTTTTGTTACATATAAGAGAGGCAGTAGGCACTTGTTTGCAGCAGGAAAGTGAGTGTTATCTCCACCCAGGGTGGAAGGGGCCTCACTTCTGGCATCAGCGACCTAGGTACTAGACAAGGGCAAGAAGCCCGTGCATGATGAAGGGCCATCAAGTGTGTAGGAGACCGATGTCATCCTCATTTAGGATGATGAGGCAGAGGCAGAAAATGTAAAACTTAGGATGACCATTCAGGAGCATGACTCAGAGATCCAACACTTGATACTCAATGTGGAGAGGGCCAGATGGAGCATCAAGTATCTGGAGTAGAGGAAAAGGTAGCTTGAGGACAAGCAGGCAATCATGGAGCTGTAAAGCATCTGTGAGAATCGACAAGCTACCCAGCAGGGGAGGATCGAGCTCACTACCTTGGAGCAAGAGATCAACAACGACCGTGAGTCTTGGTTAGAGCGGGTCAATCTACACCTAGAGAGACTTTTGGAGAAGGCCAATAGGGACAAAACCATATTGAGGAGGATGGCTTGTCATTACAGGGCACGGAACATGAGCGCAAGGGCCCGAATAAGGAGCTTGAAGGCCAAACTGAGTAGAGCAAGAAAAGAGGCAAAAGAGAAAGACCAAATTTGAATCTTGGCTGAAGCTTCTGTGGACCAACATAGTACCTCTTAGAGAACCTCCAACCCAAATTTCAAGAAATGTGGGACAATTTTGGTCACATGGGATTTTTTTGGCACAAACATGGGTTTTTTCTGTATACGCGTCGCAGAATCGGCGCGATGCGTAGGATTGGGAGCTCCAAATGATAAATGGTTTGCATTCTTGGATTCAACAGGAAAAATGACGACTACTGGCACTCGGGTAAGAAATTTGGGCATGATTTGAGTCTCCAAGAGGTCAAAAACACCCAAACAATGGCCTCACTACCCCTATTTTGACACACAGGAAGCAGTCTTGGGAGAATGAAGATTTGGAAGGGAAAATGAGCTCCAAATTCACAAATTCTACTTGGATTGGAACATAGACAGGGCAGGATTTCCAACAAGCATACTTGGGCACATTTTGGACTCCTGAAAGTGCCTCAAAACTTTCCTCAAAGTGGCGCGGTGCATACAAGAAAGGGTGTGGCGCATATAGGAAAAAAGGCCCAAATTGCCTCTGTTTCGCGACATTTCACTTCGTGACTTTTCATAAGTGGGCCTCCTCATCTACAATTCATTTTTTTGGCACCAAAGGTAGCATTTAAAGTATTTTCACTCCAGATGGGCATCTATCCAAGTGGCAAAGGAAGACAAAGGATCACCCAAGCCATTTGTCATGTTTGTGGCGCTACACCTGTAGATGATGTTTGGCTCTCCACCTTCATTTTGTAATGATTCGAGTAACTCCCCATCCCTTGGGAATTCTATCTCTTCATGGCACATTCTATATATTGTATGAAAACCATTTGCAAAGGTTTGGCTAGCTTGTAACTTCTGGGAGACTGTGGGAAAGAAGCTTTGTTTCTGTATTATATATTTTTTACAGAGGATTAATAAAAGGTAGTGGCTCTGTTTCATGAGATTCATGTGGTTGTGAGTGTAGTAAATGTGTCTCTTATGTTTCATATGTATCTTGTTATGTTTCATAGTTCATTTCATGTTCATTTCCAGTGAAGTTTTCTAAGTTAGCTAAGGTAGAATTCAATTTTATTGCTCTGCCTGTGGGAAAATTTCATGTTCAGTGTTCATTCTTTTGTTGAAAAGGATTGATGTTTTCCATGCCCTTTTCACCCTCTTACTCAATCTCTCCATTCTGCGCTATCTTAAACTAAATTGCTAGGCTTTCCGCCTATCTTTCCTCACGAAGTAATGTGTGCCTTTGTATTAAGTTCTCTGTTCATTGAGGTCCATTGGTCCCATACCATCCCAGAAACAGAGTCACTCATAAAAATCACTTCTTATGTCCATATTCACTTACTAGCCTAACATAAATAGTTCATTGTAAGTCATCTCAGGCCTTTTCGTTTATCTATTCACTGAATGTGACTTGGATAGAGCACTCTCCTGTTCTGGTAGGGCTATCTACCAGACTGAGCGTGATTTTTGGTTACCTTGAATTTTTCCTTCTTTCAGCCTAAGGCAGATTTAGGTGATAACAATATCACATTTGTTAGCACTTCTTGTCATTCCTTGGCACACCTTGGCTCCCTAGTTATCATGCCCTTATAGGTAGCCTTATTTTTTTTTGTAATTTGGGAACCCAACCATCTGATTGAAAAAATAGTGTTGTGCCTAGCCCAAACTCTCCCTTTATCTAAAAACAAATTTTGCCAACCCCTTTTTGCAATCATAGGCTTTCCTCCTGCAAGTCCTATTTTTTCATAACCTCTTTAAAAGGTCTTTCATTTTCCTTTTATTTTTTCCCTCTTTAATATTTTGTCGTGATTTTTGTTGTGCATTAAGAAGGTGATATCTGCAACCTGCTACATTTGAGATTTTTGGTTCTAAAGCTAATCCTCCTTTTGATAAACGTTCTTCCATTAGTCTAACCTTAGGCTTGAGAGTGCCAGGGAAATTTGAATGTTTAGGCTTATTCACTACAATTTGAACCTCTTTAGGGAGGCTTGAAAATTCAAGGTCAAAGGGGGGGAGATAAGATTAGGAATAGAAGGGGCAAGGACAAGAGAGGGAAGATTTTGAGGAGAATGAAAAATAATAGGGAAATCCATAAAAGTAAAAGAATTCATATGAAGAGATAAAAACAAAGAAGAATATGAAGGGGAATTAATGTTAGCAGAAGGAGGCGTACTGTTTTCTTGAACTTCTAGCTAAACATTAAGGATAGGTTTTGACTTGACATAACCTTCTTGATTATTTGAAAATGTAGTTTTTGGTTAAAACTTTCTGCTAACTTGCTTCGAAATTCTCTTTTTCCTCAAATTAGAGCCTTCAACTATAACATTTGGGTCTGAACATGCCCAACTTTTTAATGATTGAAACAATGAAATGAGATTTTCCAATAATCAATCTTATGGGTCTAGACTTTTTCCTTGTAAACAAATTCAATTGCCTTGAATAAACACTTTATGATATATACTTTGACTAGAATCTAGATACAATGCTTATTAATTGAAACATACCAATTAGGTTCCACATAAATAAATCTACCAGGCTTCTTGCCAATAGTGTGAAGGGCCTCATCTTTCTAGAAGAAAGGGGACATATAGAAAATATAGCCCAAAGTTGTTGCACCCATATATGTTTATGAGCGAGATCAAAATCTTCCAACCATGTTTACAGGACTAGGCTCAATGGCCCCCAATTCTATTCTATCTCCTTGATCTTATTATAGTCCACCCTCATCTAAAACTGAATGCCTATCCAATCATGAAAAAATCCATGGAAAACGGACATATAACCCAACGCTGGCATCCAATTTTCCAAAACCCATGTCGTGAAAGATGTCTTTTGCACTATCTTACCATAAAATATTCCTACAAAAGTAGTTTCTAACAAGTTTGGGGTATCCTCGAACTTGATATCCTTACCGACAACCATTGAAAACTTCTCTTGTTCCACTATAACATAGAGCTTTGGATTAGATAAAGATCTAGAACCATGGGGGACAAAAGAGGCTTAAAAATCTTAAATCAAAGGGACTCTAGTTGACACATAGGGATAGCTACTACCTCAAAGCTAGAATGAGAGCTTAGATCTTTTGCACTACAATTTTTTCTCCAGATAAAAAAAACCTTAGACAACTCATGCTCAAATTAAATAATTACCTTGGAACACCATCCATCTTGGAAACACATCATGATTTGGTTAGAGATTTTCTGTTAAGACAATGAAGTTTCACCTGTATGGTGAGTAAAGATCTAAGCTCTCATTCTGAATCATCGATTAACATCCATCTCACAATAAAATGCGACATAAGCTGTTTAATGGGGTTGTAGGCCATTACTATTATGAAAACTTATCTTTATCTTATATTATTAGCAATATTCAATTTTGGTTTTGACTGTAAGGTCCTTGGCCAGGATACTAAAACCTTTGTTAACATGTCTTCATTACACGGATGGGTATAGCTCCACATAATCATCTATATTCCTTTTGGTGTGGCCTTCCACCTAACATTAATCATCATTCCATGCTCTCTCATGCCACTTCCCTTTATAATTAAATGGATAGCCCACAATGCACACCCTCTCCACTATCTCATCTTGTTATTTATTTTCCCTTAGACTCATTAAGAGAGCAGTCGGGATTGTGAGCACTAGAAAAGTTGTATATGAGAAACGTCTTCAGGCACAGTTCCTTAAATATGGTATTGATTCTTTAGACTCATACAACGCCAATTTATTTAATCACGTTTCCTGTTTTAGTTTTTCTTCTTCATTTTGATCATATCATACACATTTTCACTTGCCGAATAATTCATACTCCAAAAAAACATAATGAGAGAACCATTATAATTGAGCACGCCTTTTCCTTGGTTTATGATATAGTTCTTAACATGTAGATTTTATACTAACTTGAGAGGAACAACCTTAGAGCTAGAGGACTGGTAGGTTTGTAATTGGAATATGAGGCATGACCATATCTCCACTCTTTGGGCTACAGTCAAGTGGGCTTGGCATAAGTGTTTGAATCTTTTTTTTCTTTATTTTTTTTCAGAAGGCCTCTAAATCCCTTTCAAAAGGAGAATTATCTTTAGAACCCAAATAGAAAGTTGAATTTTATGACTAGAATTTGATATGAGTGCAACTGTTGTGAGCCAGACCTCATAATTGCCCATAAACTGACTATAAAATATTGTTGTGATAACTCATAAGTGAAGAATGAAACTTGTAACCAATGTTACCCGACTTGGAATCAGAAATAAATTGGGGAGGCAAAAGAGCGAAGATTTTTAATTGGCTTGGGAAAAAATCGGGAAAAAATGAGTGAATTCAATAAATAAAAATATACACATATATTGAATTAAAAAAAAAATCATTGATATTCATTAAAGTCATGTCGAAACAGTGGATAATATCAATAGATGTCCAAAATTTCATGGATGAATAAGTATCAATAAATTAGGTTAGTTGGAGGAAAACTTATGAAAGAAGCCATAATTGGGGCAAAGTGGAGGGCAACTTGTTAGCCCCTCAATTTAAATTTAGGAAAAGAGACCCTAAATGGAATCTATAAATAATATAGAGGAGAATCATTTATTTCATCATGGATTGTTGATCTTTCAGATTTATGAGTTGAGGCTCTAAGAGTTTAAGATCACTTTTTTCTTTGATAATTTTCATGGTGAAAGATCCTACCATAGCCAATCTCTCTTCTCTCTCTCTAACTTGTTTAGCTTAATTTTCAGAGCAAACTTTCATTTTATTTGGAAATCAAGGAAGGGTTTTTGTGTAGTGATTAATGCAAGGAGAAATTCAATGGCACCAAGGTTTGTCTAAGATAATTTACGGCAACAAAGACATTATTTTGGGTTTTAGGCAATTATTTGGTTGCAGCGTAAACCTGATCAGACCAATTCAGGGAAATAATGGAGAAGTACTTTGGCACAGAGGTTTGAATGAGGTAGTTTTAGGGCAACAAAGTTGGTCTGGGCAGCAATATCCTTCTCTATGGTGGTAGATTCATCCAAAGAAGAGATATGGGCACAAACTTCTTTATAAGAATGCTTCTAAACCATAACTTGTGGCTGTGTAGTATTTTCATTCTCAAAATGATCTAATGTGCATTACACACAAATTATGTTAAAATTTTATTAGAAAGAATTAAGATGGATGGTTGTAAGGCAAAATCTGCAACATAGAGATTTAATTGAAGTTATTAAACACATTTTACTCTAAACTAACAAATGAATCTTTGTATAAACGATCGATGTGGATTTTGATTTACTTGACAACCATTAAATAGGATTTTTGTAAATCAAATTTCTAAATTTATTACAACTACAAAGGTTAATCGTTGAGTGACAATCAAGAAATTTTTGATATATGTGAAGGGTACTTTAGAGTATGTAATCAATCACACTATATGGTAGATGAGAGGCTTTGTAACTTACAAGGTATATATTTTTCGTCATTGAGTAAGGTATTTTATCCTGTCATCAACAACCAATGAAAGTATTTATTTCCTCTACTAAAACATAAGATAAGGTAAAAATCTTTATGGCTTGTAATATAGTTTGGTTGAGGAGGATACTTGCAAGTCACACAAAAGTGTAGAACTACACTCCACAAGGTTAAGGGGAGAATTTTGAAACTCAGAAATAATCCTTTTTTTTTCTAAGGAGTGCTCATATCATATGAAGTGCATTGCCATTAAATTCAAAGATTTTAGAAAGGTTCCAGATTCTGGGAATATTTCAAACTCTGACAAACAGGAATGAGGTCAAATAATTGACTTTGCTCTCGTCTATTAGATTCCTAGAATCTGCAATCAATTTAAGTTAATCTATTATATTCGATAGTTAGTGGAGGATTGAGAAACACACCTACAATATTTTTTAATTATTGTAATAAAATATATTTTTAATTAGTTATTTTACAATTTTTGGGAATATGAATCTTTCCTTAAGACTTTTCAAAATTGAATCAATTAGTTAGAATTGTTTGATTTGCTCATTTGTAATTTTTCTACATTATCGGAAAATAATATAGTATATATATTTTATATAAGCTTTAGCAACTGTCAAAATATATACTGAAGTGTACATGTTGCAGCGTTGAGGTCCTTGATTCTGAACTTAGCATACCTCTATTGGGCATTATGCACTTGCAATGTGAAGACATATGCATGTGTACACATGGAAGCATGGATACCTAGATGCCTAAATGAGTTGTATTGTTTTTTACTCTTTAAATTAAAGGCATGTTTGCTTTATGAAAAAATATGTCATGGAAGGGAGGAGTTCAGAGAAAAATACAAAGAGGATAATATTGATGCCAAATGGGTATTCTAGATGCAAGACCAATAGTTATAACTTATATTTTTGTCATGTGATATGTCATTTGTATACTGCGAAACTATGGTAAACGTGGTCTTGTTCGCCATTGGATATGTTTTGCATGTGTGAAGTGAATTTATAGGAATTGAAGTATGAACTATTTCATGCAGGTTAATAGACAAAGAGATGATAAAGGGAAGTCAATGACAAAAGAGGTAATGGTACACTTTGAAAGAATGGTTGCAGAATTTTTATTTTTAATAGTTTGATTTTGGTTTGGATGTTGTTTGGTTCCCTTTTAATTCTCTTTTAAAATAATTTGTGAGTAATTTTCTATATTATACAAAACCAATTTATGACATTCAACGCCTATTAGAATGATGTCCAAGGTTAAAGACATCTAACAAAAGTTATTGATTGCTTTTATTCGCTATCATAATATAAGCATCAGCTAAAACATTGTCATGGATAACTTTCACATATAAAGCCTTTACCATTGTGTGGATTTTGATTAATAACATTCAACTAAATAGAATTCAAGGTTCTTTCCAACTAATATAGGGCTTCCTTACTCAGTTTCAAGGTTAGTTTATCTATTTAGATAGGCTCATGGGCAGTGGCTCTAGGGTCAAGAGTTTAGTGGGAGTCTCATTGGCTTGATCCAAGGCTTCTTAGTGATAAGTAGTAGGTCTACCAATTCTCCTGATTAAAAAAAACCACTTTCACTTGAATAAAGTTTGATTTTATTTTTTTATTTTTTTTGTGGACATTGGTGTATTATTTCAACATTTAGGATTTAAAGAGATAAGTGCCTTTTGGTAAATCATATGTTTCATTTTATTATCCAATTTTGGCATGGTTTTATGGGAATAGCCTTTTGGAACATCATAGGTCACATTTTATTTCCCAATTTTGGCATGGTTTGATGGGATTCTCTAATGCTTTCATTGGTTTCTGGTGATAGGATAAAAACCATTACTTTACGAAGGCTCATACATTAGAGATGGAATATAAGATCTGGCTAAATATCTTGAAGAAGTTCAACTACTTTGCTTATATTATGTTTGAATGTGAATATTATACAATTTCATGTGCAATGATCTATTTTTTGTTGACTTTTTGGAACCGCAGAGAATTAAATTGTATTCTATCTATTTTGTAGGCTAATGAAGAGGTTGACTTTCCATAAGTTGGAAAAATTGACATGGTTGGTTTAACATCTTTTAAAGCTTCTACATTCACTTTTTATGACCATATTATTCTTATAATAACTTGTAAGTTGATTATGAAATAGTTGTAATTTAGGCTATTGAATTTTCATATGAGGACTACTTGTATGAACTAGAATAATACCAATAAGTATACCTCTCAGGATTACACATCTATGTACTAGTCAAAAATATTTTTTTCAACAAACTCCCCAATTCCACCAAGCTTCTTAGTAAAAATTTTGTTGGCTTCTTTTCCTTGATGACGACTAATGATCATTGCACATGTGCTTAAGTATAGTACATTAAACATGATGAACCATTAAGAGATATCTATTTGAGACACATAGGTGCAACACGTGCTGCTCAAAATTTTGTCATGTTTGTTGTTACATTTTTGGGGATATCAGGGCCATGAAATATCCTCACCAGATGGAAATATGGTATTCTCAATGAAACAATATCATAACGTGCATTGTTAATGTTTGCTAATGCTAAAGTTATACTTACATGCAAATATCATATCAAAGCTTCACTTTGATATAAAGTTTGTAAAACATGGAGGTTCTTTTCCATATATATATATATATATATATATATATATATATACTGTTTGTGTGAAGAGGTATTACAAAAACCCATTATTTCAACTTGTTTTCTTCCTAATCACAATTTTCAGTGTAGATAATAATATTGTGTTTCTATCTACATTGTATTGTGAATTTCCATTTCATAGAGTAGTGTCTTGTCTATATTTAATTTATATTGTATTGTGAATTATGTATTGTATCAGGTAATATTATTAAACTCTACATTTAATTTTTGTCGTCAACTTGATATGGTTTTTAGGTCGCCCATTTAGGAAGAAAATAACATATGTATTAATTTTATGTAGTCTTGTAAAGTTAGTCTTTCAAATAGAATAGAAAATCTAAACGACATGATGACTTTGAAATAATTAAAATATTTAACTCAATAATAATTTGTAATATTCTATGTTTCCACAAGAGTCACAAGAACCACAAAAGGCATTGCAGTCATGTGGCTCTTGTTTAGCATAAAAAACTGGTAAGACTTACAAAGTTTTATAATTTATTGAAAGTTGTAGGATTTACAATTTATAATGTTTCAAGGTCTAATTTTTTAAAGTCGTTATTGAAAGGGTGCTAGCTCAATGGAATAACAGCTTCTTTACAAGCAGGAGGTTGGCTGTTCGATTCCATCATGCACTGATATTTATATATAATTGCGACGATCACTTTTTGTTCATGAAGACTCTTTTGACCATCACCAATGAGCTTATGGTGACATTTTTTTTACCCTCACAAAAATATGAAATCGTCATGGTCACTATTTTTCATTATAGTCATTATTCGTGATGGACCTTAAATGTCACCACATCACCTATACTTACGGTGACAATTTTTTTACCCTCACCAAAATATGAAATGGTGATGGTTCCTATTTTTCATTATAATCATTATTTGCGATGGACCTTGAACGTCACCACAACACCTATAAGTTTCATGAAATAGGCTCTTTTGACTATAAGTAATGATCTTATGGTCACATTACTTTACACCCACCAAAATATGAAATGGTGATGGTCAACGAACATCACCATATATATGCATCAATAGTGATGACTATGAAAGGTCCATCACAAGAAATCGTTGTTCATATGAAATATTGATGTCACTATCTGTCATTAAAATCATTATTCATGACGGATCTTGAATGTCAACACAACACCTATAGTTTTCATAACACCACCTTTGGTGATGTTTAGTTTTTTGGTGACAAAGGCTAAGGTTCGTCATCATTGTTCATCTAAAATTGTAACGGTCACTATCTGTCATTATAAATCATTATTGGTGACAGAACTTGAATGTCACCACAACACCCATACTTTTGGTGACACCACCTTTGGTGATGTTCATTTTTTGGTGACAGAGGATCTTTTGACCATCACCAAAGAGCTTATGGTGACATTTTCTTACCCTCACCAATGTCCTTTTTTCTTGTAGTGAAGGTCTCCAGAAAACAAAGAAAGTCTAGGATATTCTAGACCATACGAATCTTCTATGAGGAAGATGACCTTCAAGCCGATAGGACTTGAGGAAACTCAAATCTATGCAAGGGTGCATTAAGGTAGTAAGAAACTAAGGATCCCATCACTAGAATAAAAAATACAACTTCTAAAAGGAGTCATACCAATGAAGAGTGAATCGATAAGTAGGAAAATAGAGGTACCTTCATGTACAAACTCATGAACTTTCCAACTTCAGGTACTCTAATTTATTTTCTGGTTACTTTTATAAATTTAATATCTTTGGACATAAGACTATTGATTCTAGAATGGTAAAAGTTGAAACAGATAAAAAATTCAGATACAATAAGTATTAGAACTATACACATCAAAAATATCCTCCTAGAGATAGAAATCCCTTCTCTCCCATAATGGATGAGGTTGAGTGATTCAAATGTAGTAATTTTTGGCACAGGGCAAGTGAATGCAAAAGAAAATTTGAGTATTCATATAAATCCCAAAATGCTTGGAAATATTCTTTTAAAAAGGATAAGGAGAATTTGAAACATAACAGTGGAAAGAACATGGAGTGTGGACTTGCTTTGCCAACACAAGATCAAGAAAACATATGGTATTTGGACAATGGTTGTTCAAAGCGTATGACTAGCGATTAAATTATTTTTTTCTCTCTAAAATAAAAGGACACGGGGAACAAGGTCATGTTCTAAAAGAACGTTGTAGAAAAAATTAAGGGCAAGCACATAATCAGTCTTGTTGAATAGACTAAAGTTAAAAACGTAATGTATGTAGAGGGTATCAATAACAACTTGATTAGTGTAAGACAAATGGCTAATAAAGGCTATAATGTGACCCTTTGATCCAAATATTATGAGATTCAACATGAAAATAATGGAAATATGGTGGGAAAGGAAACAAAAATTCACAATAATGTATATTTGTTTGATTATTCGAGAGTAACCTTTTATTTGAGAAAGAAAAAATGAAACCCTATTATGGCATATGAGACTTAGTCATATGAATTTTGACAATTTGATAAAATTCAATAAGATAGGAGGCATGAGACGATTTCCAAGACTGTCAAGGCTTAATAATTAAATTTATAAGCTTTCCAATTTGGTAAGCAAACCATAAACCATTTCTAGACAAAGGAATTCTCTTAATATATACCATTGTAGCTAATTCACACAGATATTTGTAGCCCAACTAGAACAAAAAACAAAATAGGAGAGAGGTGTTTTAGGTTTCTTATTGATATTTTTATGGATCCACATGGATCACACTGTTAAAAGAGATATTAGAAGTTCTTAAACATTTAAAAAAATTTAAATGTTAGGTTGAAAATGACAAAGATCTAAATATCAAATTCTTAAGATTGTTTAAAGGAGGAGAATACATGTTAAGAGACTTTGAATAACTTTGTGAAGAGCATGGCATAAGGTGGCACTATTCTATGGCCAAAATTCCAATACAAAATGGAGTACCTAAGAGAGATAATAGAAAAACCTAGGACATGTTCAAAGCTATGTTGGATGAAGTGTATGTACCTCATTTTGTCACCATTACGCAAAGCTCAATCCCCTTGGAGGCTCCTCAACAACGTCAATATGGGGTTTATTTTTCAAGTGACTCCCAAGAACCTTTCAACATCATTTGTAATGCATGAAAATTGCACTACCATAACCAATGAAGCATGGTCAATCACTTTACTAAGTCTAATATAATCTTGTGCTTAACTCCCTTGTAAGAGGAGCTTCACAAAGTCAAATTGTAATAGATGCATTTACTCCCTACCACAACATTCTATGGTTTGACTGCAACTTTAGAAGGTTAACTCACTTTCATATTCCATATCCCTACAATATGATGTAATGTATATGTAACTAGCCCTAGAAATATTAAAATTCTAATTTATTAAATTAACATTGTTTTCTAAGATGTCGTTTTACTCAGTAGGTTAACAGATTTGAAACTGTTGGTGTTATAACCTGACTCAAAATTGAATGCAATCAAATATGATAATGTAATATTTTAACTTTGATGAATCGTAACTAAAGTAAGGAGATAGCTTTCATTCACTTTTCAATAGTGCAAGAATCAATGAATCATTTTCAACTCAAAGAGAATGTAGAATACACAATTCTTGCCAATCTAATTTCCTTAAAATTGAAGCTATAGAATGTAAAATTTTAATCTCAAGAAAGTATTGCACACCCAAAACCAAACAATTAATTCCTCCTTCAAAATACACAAGCCATAATTTCAACTTGATGTAATGAATTGCAAATCAATATAAGCATAATTTTGTGTTGTCCTATAAAAAGGAATAATCACTATTCACTTCAAAAAACAATTATAAATCGAAAGTGTCGACCTTGGAAAGCACTAAATTTTTACCAATACTAATTATTCTTTGCTATAAAGTAAATAAAGTAATTAATTTGATTTTTTGACAGAAGAAGGACAAACTCAAGATATCTCAGGAATGACCAATATTTCTTTTGATAGATAAGAAATTCACTATATCAAACGTTTAAACATATTTTTTAGAGATGAGTATTTTTTCATGAAGGAAACTAAAAAAAATCAAATTAAAAAAAGAGTGAACTTTTTCACAATGTAAAATAGACCATAGAAATCATAGCAATAAAAAATGTATGGACCCAACAGATGAAAACCCTAATTTTTCAAAAAATTTAAAGACTTGTGTAGTTAACTAGTTAGGTTCAGTTCAGAGACACACTATTGTTAAAGGAAAAGTGCAAACAAATTTTGCATTGTTACCAAATAAAATTGCATAAACTAAAAAAAATTAAGAAACATAAAAAGCAAAGCCTAAATATCTAGAACTTTTAACTTTTAGGGTTTAAAATAAAGTTAGACAAGGATACCTAAAGAAATAAGAGATCACATGTGGACATACTAAAGACTAAATTATTCCCCAATTTGGTCGCCAAATTGTTATGCTGAGCTAACCACTCTTGTGGACAAGAGCGATATCCATAGATTGAAAAAGAGATCTAGTAACAAATGGACAAGTGACTGCTACTTTTCCTTTATTCATAACTCATGGATGAAGTGTGATGTATGCAAGAGACTCTTACCTTTTCTATGAAATGGATATGGAACTCCTTTCGATGCTTTCAAAATTCTTTCCTCGTTGCTTTAAAGGAAGATATCCATGAAAAAAAAAACAAGGCATAAAAACATAACATGAATGAAAATTGTAATATAGCATTAATCAAATGATCAAACCAATATTCAGTTATGAATCATGCAAAGGATTAAGGAACTTTTCAAAGAGAATTAGAACAAGTGCAAGTTGGAAATAAGAGTGTTTGTATTAATATTGAACAAGAATAAGCATTACAACCTTGGTCTTAATGATGTATGCCTTCTCCCAATGGTCTCTAATCCTCCCCTTAGGTTACAAGCTTTCCAGCCCTATTCCAATAACATAAGTTTACCTTCAAAATCCCATATTCATCGTTTAGTCTATGTTGAATATATAGACCAAGAGTATGAGTTTTGAGATCCTTAAAAGGAGGGATTAGGGTTCCACAATGGGAGGGAACTTTCTCCTTAATCATAAGGATGAGGCACAAGTATGTAGGGCTTGAGGTCTTCATATGGGAAATATTCCTCCAAAAAATATTCTAGAAATCACTTTTTATTTTCACTCTCATTTAGATATTTGTGCATCTCAAAGTGGAAGACAATTTAGAAACTTGCACAAGCCACAATGGTCCAAACTGTGAAAGTGCTTAAAAATAGGTTTTTGAGGAATTTAATCTAGAATTGTTGTACCTTTGGGAATTTTTTACTTCGAACATAGTAGGGGAATGCTTTGAACATTACATTGGATAATGAGAGATCTAGATTTGTGGTCATTTTCCTAGCGGTGATGAAATGGAATGTACCGAAGCAATGAAAGAAATAATATACCTATCAAATTGAACAGAAATCAGGTTGAGTAGTCATAAAACTCCCTACGATTTTTGGAAGGGGACACCTGTGTTAGTAAAATCTCTATAAGGTGTTTGGGAGAAAATGTTTTATCAAGAAGAATGATAAAAATCATGGAAAATTTTATTATCATGATGAGGAGGGTATATTTCTTGGGTACTCAACCCAAAGTAAAGGATATAGGCACTACAACAAAAAAACGGAAAGAGTTGAGGACTTCTTTGATATAGTAGTTGATGAAATAATGTCAAAATCCAAGTCTTCCAAAGGAGACATGAACCTAGATGGAGAAGAAAGCTCAGTGAACAGACTCTCAAATCAAGTGGAAACAGAGGTAGATGATGAATATGAAGAAACAAGTAAAACACTAAAGAACAAAACTCCCTTAAGGTATGTACAAAAAAAACATCGAGACAGTCAAGTTATTGGTGATAAAAGACCATGGTTCCAAACAAGGAGAAGGTTCCTTTGTATCAAAAGCTGCACAAACCAATCTCTTCTATCTCACGTTGAGCCCAAGGATCAGAGTTAGACAAGTGAAGATAAATCCTCAATAAAGGAAATGAATGAAGAGTTGGATCAAATCTAGAGAAATAACACTTGGGAGCTTGTTCCTAGACCCAAAAAGAAAAATGTTGTAAGCACGCAGTGGGTCTTCAAAAATAGGCTAAATGAGCAAGGTCAAATGGTTAGGAACAAGCCCTGCTTAGTCTACAAAGGTTATGCCCAAATAGAGGTAGTAGGGTTTGAAGAAAATTTTGCACTTGTAGCAAGAATATAAGCTAGCAACATGTTTATTTCTTTTGCTAATCATTAAAACATGAAGGCGTATCATATGGATGTGAGGTCAACATTTATTAATCAATATTTGGAAGAATAATTTTATATTGAGCAACCAGAGTGGTTCATACTCACCAAAAATCAAGGGTTCGTGTGCAAAATAAAAAAGGCCCTATATGGACGCAAAGAAGAATCCAAAGCCTAGTATGCAAGACTGGACATATACTTTCAACAACAAGGCTTTAAGAGGGGCACTATATACAACAATTTTTATATATAACATGAAGATGACCATTTACTCATTGTTGTAGTGTATGTAGATGACATAATATTTGACAATGATTTAGAGAGGTTTGGAAACCAATTTGCATATTGTATATAGATAAAGTTTGAGATGTCCTTGATAAGAGAACTATCCTTTTTCTTAGGATGGAAAATGTCTCAAGAAAAATATGGGGTATTTATTTACTAATCCAAATATGGGCGAGAAACTCTAAAGAAATTTGGACTCGAATATTGCAAGTAGGTTAGCACCACCATGGTTATAGGTTGGAAGTTCTGGAAAGAAGGTGAGACATCATTGGTTAACCAGACTATCTACATATTGATGATAGGAAACCTTTTATATTTCATAGCATCTAGACTAGATATCATGCAAGTAGTATGCCTAGTGGCCATATTTCAAGCCTACCCCACGAAAAATTAATGTCATTATCAAAAGGATCTTCAAGTATCTGCAAGGGATAATAGACTATGGGCTATGGTATGCTAGGAGAACAAAGTTTAGATTAAATTCCTACACTGATGTTGATTGGGAAAGCAATATTGATGACTAGAAGAGAACCTCTAATGCATCATTTTTTTGAGCTAGAAAAATAATCCATTTCTTTATCAACTATTGAAGCAGAGTATATTACAGGTAGCACTTCTTGCTCACATATTATCTAGATGAAACATACCTTGAATAACATTAAGGTAAAATTGATTGATCTAATTCCAATCATGTGTGACAACACTAGTGATCTCAACATCTATAAGAATCCTATCATGAATTCAAATACCAATAACATTCCTATCAAGTTTCACTTCTTTAGAGAACAAGTTTTTTTTTAATGTTCTTCAAATTGAATATGTGGCCACTATGTTGGGCAGCGGATCCCCCCATAGCGAGTTTTTGGGGCTTGAAGCCCGAAGTTTGGTCAAGTGTAAAGGAAAGACCCCGTGAAGTGTGGGCGCAGAGCACAAGAGTCTAGTGTTGTCCACCATAAAATAATGTAATTTAATGTATGGTATGTCGGGCTACCCATGGTCCATAGACCCTTGTAGCTAAGTGGACAAAGTGGAGTCGGGATTGTACTTAGACAGAGAAGTAATAAAAGATAAGTTGATTATGAAACATTGTGTGTCTATGCTTCTATTATATTTATACATCTCTTCACAGTTTATGATTGCACACGCTGCTTATGAATGTTGAATGATTAATGAGAATATTGGGCCCACACACTTAAGTAAGATCTATAATAAAGGCATAGTAAGGAATAAGGATCTAGGCAACACCTCTTCACGATCTTTACAGAGCTACGCAGAAGAAATTACAGAAGCTATGAAGGACAGACTGCTGCGCGGAGTAGCGCAAGTGCACAGGTACAGCTCACGAACTTCCTAGACTTAATTAAGACATCCCTAGGGTGTGGAAACCTAATTCCAGCACCCTCCCATACTACCTTGAGTGAGACCTCAATCTCCGCACCGCGGACTGTTGCCAAAAGGATTGGTAGTTTCATGATTTGTTTGGCTAAATCACTTCTAAACCTGGGTCAAGCCCTAACAAGCCAACAAATGGTTTCGTTGCTAGCACTGGGATTTGCCTAAGGGATGTCTGATGTCGTGCCACTAGAACCCAGTAAAGAAGGAAATTGAAGAGTGGTTGGACAAGAAGATTCACGAGCTCGTGACACAGGAAAACAAAACTCCACAGGTATTTGAGAAAAGGTGGCTGGATCGTAATGTGTATACAAAAATCCACGAGATCTTCTTCACATCCTTTCCTTTTGAACTATATGAGTAGATCGTGAGGTTAACTGACAGCCATATAAGGTGTAAGCTCGACTAACCCATAGTGTGGACTCTCTAATAAATGAGAAGGCAAGAGGCATTAGAAGATAAGATCGCACGAACTGTGGACCATTGGCTCGACCAAATAATAGGGGGATTCATCACTGAGTTTGTGGTAGACACAACCATGAGCTACAGTGAAGCAGCATGATGTTTTTTCAAGGGACCGCGAGGTAAGTACACTAGAGCTTTGAATACCTGGATTAAGATACTATTATGTGAAAAATTGGTTATGTGAATACATTAATGTTTGGAATGACGCGGAGCAGAAAGATCTACAAAGATAGTGGTGAATTAGGAAACAACCCCTTAATTTTAGCTTCACGAGAGAGTGAGGAATATCTCACTCAGGTCCCTCTAAGAAGTGCGGTCAGTTTGATAAGGTAGTGCATTCCACAGTTACCACCTCCACTTATGCCATCACCCACTTCACCTCCTTCACCTCCATCTTCACCCACTCCACCTCCACAAAACCCATAGTTCAGCATGGCGAGTGTGATCAAGCTACTCGTATTCAGAGGAGTAGGGAACGAGGATCCAAACTAGTTCTGGTTCATGGTAAGAGTAGTATGGGAAGCACTGCAGGATCATGCGTTGACATGGTATATCAAGCGCTTTAATGTTGACCCAAATGCAAGAATAACGAATATCCAGAATACGATGAACAGAGAGTTTAGTTGGTTGTAATTAGAGACAAAGTCAATCATTAGATTTAAAGAGATCATGATGCTTCTAGGCGAGACCCCCTGGGATCTAGATTAGTGGCTGAAGAGTATGATTTGTGAGGCTAATATGATGCTCACAGATGCACAACATCACGCATGGTTTATGGCATCTCTAAAACCACACATAAGAAAAACGTTTTCGCAATAGAAACTTTATACCCAGGCCAAAGCGTTGGAAATGGTGATGAGGTTGCATGAGACACTGATATAGGATCCGGGGTTGGAAGTTCAACAAATCCATCCATAATTACAGAATCTGTGCCTGGTAATGTAGAGCTTGAAGGAGGATAGGGCACCATGGACAGAAGGGCGCGAAGAAGTATGGTGCGTAAATGCCAAGGTGAGGGCCATAACAAGGATCATTGTCTAGTATTCACAAACTACTTGGCAGGATGGGGACCAATGCCATTGCGATCAGAAGCGCAAGCAGGGTCGAGTCTGACACCCGCATTATGATGTGTGATCTGTCATATAGGAGGAAAAAATACGATAGATAATTTTCATTTTGTTGTAGAAGTATACAACAACACCCGAACAACTTTTTTGTAATTTCTATAAGTCAGTGGGCCACAACGAGCGTACTTGTCATAGCTACAAGTTAATAATGGATTGAACCCTAGCCTATCAGATGTAGACAGAAACAAAGCCCTTAACCTAGTGGCAGGGATGTCACTCGTAGGATTCCAGGGGCGAGGTCGAGGACGAGGAGGAATGGTGCGAGGGAGGGGCCATGGATAGTTAATTTGTTACAATTGTGGAGGACCACAACACTATGCCTTCGATTGTACCAACCCGATGAGAGTATCCTGTTCATACTATGCTTATTTTGATCATGAAATGGTGCATTTTCCTACATTGATCACAAAGATAGTGAGAAAGCGATACTCCAGCCTACTCTAACTCAAAATATTCAAATGATAAGGTCTAAACCACACGAAGAGGACCCAAATGTGAACATAGTGCTCAGAACCAATGCGACCATAGGGGAAGATAAGGGGAAGCAACCCAAGGAAGATACATTGGTTCGTAGGGCTCCTACAAAGGAACCTTAGTTTGACTTAGAATGTGCAAAGGAGACATTCATGGAAGCTAAGAAGGGCTTTGTGGAGGCCTCCACTTCAAGTAGTAAGGATTAACCAAAGTCATGGATAGATCCTTCTATGCTTACTACCTTTTTGGAGATGTGCATGAAATTGTTGCATGACAATAAGGTAGTTAAGGGACTATAGGAGTTGTTCACTAGGTGCGTAGGGTCAGGGGAACTGCATGTAGTCCCGAAACTAGGAAAGCATGCATTGCACACTGGGAGGGAAATGAGAGTGACTGCGCAGATTGGCGAACATGAAATGGATCATGTAATCCTAGACATGGGTTCAGACGTGAATGTGTTACCAAAGCAGACATGGGAGCACATGGGCAGGCTGACATTACAATGGTCCCCTATTCAATTACGAATGGTGAACCAACAAAAGATTTTTCACATGGGGAGGTTCTAAGGGGTAATAGTTGATATCGAAGGAACAAGCACACAGACGAACTTTGAAGTAATAGACATTATCGATGACAAAAATCCTTATCCCATGGTGCTAGTAATATACTGGGCAACTAATATGAATGCAATCATCAACTTGAAGAAGCAGGAGAAAATATTGAGAAAAAGTTCATTTGCATAGTAGTTCCGCTAGACCTAGCCGAGGGAGCAAACTACCCAAACTAGTGCACGATGATGAAAGAAACAATGAGCTCGATTGTATTTACTACATAACAGCACAAAACCAAGATCAGGTGAACTTGACTGTAGATGGGAGAATCTCATGGGAGTGCGAGAATCTCATGGGAGTGCGATAGTTCCTGTACTTCGGCTTCAAACGAAGAAGTAGAACCATGGCAGAACCGGCTACACGAAGTGACAACACTGAATTGCAACATGATAATTAGATCACTATGTTAAATGATGATAGAGGCAAGCGAATTTCCAACATATGATGGAGTAATAGCAGTGGATGAATTCCTACATAAATTTGAAAGTACCAGAACGGTAGCAATACGGTGCGTTGGAGTGGGTGTTGCGAGCAACACCCACACGATGGTGGGGTACACATCAAAAGACCATTGGAAACTAGCATGAATGTAGAAGATGAATGCACTTGTGGCTTGGAAACCCCCAATGGCGAACAAGAGTTTGGCAGCCAGGAGGAAGCAACTTGTGGGCCCAACTGTGTCGATGGGTATAGATGTGTGCTGAGCAAGCACATCCCAAACTAACGAACAAAAATTAGAACCAGACAAGGTAGTAGGAAAAGTGACATACACCACAAATATTCCATGACGGAGCATTTAGAAAGATATGTAGTGTTAGCACCTAAATCTGCCTCAGGCTGAAAGAAGGCAAATTCAGGGTAACCACAAACCATGCTCAGTCTGGTAGCTAGCCCTACAAGAACAGAAGAGGGCTCTCTCCGAGTCACACTTAGTGAATAGATGAATGAAAAGGACTGAGATGACTTTCAAACGAACTATTTATCTTAGGCTAGTAAGTGAAAATGAATATAAGGAGTGACTTTTATGAATGACTGTGGTTTTGGGATGTTATGGGACCACTGGACCTCCATGAACGAAGAACTTAACATAAAGGCACAGATTATTTCGTGAGGCAAGGTAGGCGGCAAGCATAGCAATTTAGTTTTAAGATATGGTGGAATGGAGAGATTGATTAAGAGGGTGAAAAGGGCATGGACAACATGAATCCTTTTCAACAGAAGAATGAACACTGTACATGAAATTTCCCCACAGTTAGAGCAATAAAATTGAATTCTACCTAATCTCACTTGAAAACTTTCACCAGAAATGAATATGAAATGAACTATGAGACATAAAAAGATACATATGAAACATAAGAAACACATTTGCTACACTCACAACCACATGAATCTCATGAAACAGAGTCGTTTCCTTTCATTAATTCTCTGTAAAAATATACGGTGTAGAAACAAAGTTTCTTTCCCATAGTCCTAGAAGTTACAAGCCAACCAACCAATTGCTTTCCAAATGGTTTGCATACAATATATAGAATGTGCTATGAAGAGATAGAATGCCCAAGGGTCACAAAATGAAGGTGGAGAGCCAAACATCAGCTATAGGTGCAGCACCACAAACATGAAAAATAGCTTGGGTTACCCTTTGCCTTCCTTTTCCACTTGGATAACTCACCCTGTCAAAAAATTGAAGTGCATATGAGTGGGCCCACTTACAAAAAGTCGGGGATCCTCCTCTTGTGCATTGTGCTCTTTTCTAGTTGACTTTTGGAGGCCTTCCCAATGTCCAAATTTAGAGTAGGATATATCTTTGGTAATGTCTTTGTGTCTAATTTCCAACCCAACTGAAACTGTTCAATTTGGAGTTCATTTTCCCCATCAAAAATCAAATCTCCCAAGACTAGTCAAAATGTGCTAAATGAGGGTGCCTCAAGGCAGAGTGCTGTTGCGGTCAACTTTTGAATACCTTCCTCAACCCCAAATTGATCTCATAAAATCTCATTGGAACTCTTGTCCTCTATACTTTCCAACCCAACCAGAATTTTTCAATTTGGAGTTCATTTTCCCTGTCAAAAATCAAATATCCCAACACTTGTCGAAATGTGCCAAATGAGGATGCCTAAAGGGAGAGTGTTGTTACACTCAACTTTTGAATGCCTTTCTCAACTAAAAATTGAGCTCATGATAGTGAATTGGAAATATATTTGTCTCTAGTTATCATTTGGATCATCAAACAAGTAATCTAGCCAACCAAGCTAGGAGAAAACTTGATTTTCCCGAGGTCGCTCCAGAGGTGCATCAATTCTCCCGAGGCAATTATATTTTTGACATTTCTTAAAAACCATGACACCTGTGTAAAACGTGAAGTAGGTTTCTCTGCCTTGGTCTATTATGGACAAAAATCTCTCTCAGCCATCCTAAATTCATCTTTGATTGCTCAGAAACATCATTTGAGTGAAACATATCCCGATGTGTGGGACATGAGATTTGCTGAAATGAAGCGAAATGAAGGGGATAGGGAGCTTCTAAATTCTTGAGGAAATTTTTAGAAGTATGGAGGGATGTTAGGAAGTAGGGGAAAGTGGAATCTCAGAAATTGAGTGAGGGGAAGGGGTCCAAAAAGGCAAAACATAGGCCCAACCATAGAAAATTCCCAGGTTGTAGCAAGAAACTAGGGTTTGTGCGAAAATGAGGAATTTGGGGGATATCAGTGATGGGAAGAGTTTGATAAGGTACATTATGGATAGGGGAAGGTGTATGAACATCAGGAGACAAGTTTTTCTGATGATTTGACCATCAAAGAGAAATTAGCTTCAAAACCCTAGGGTAGGGAAATGAACCTTGCCTAGGCGCAACTGAAGCATGAACAAGGTGTGAAATGACCCAATGGAACTTGACATGATGATGAAAACCTTCTGAATGATGGTAGACTCAGCTGAATAGTGACATAGACTGAAATCTCGGCAACTTTGAAAGGGGTGAAAAGAAACCCTAGACCTAATGCCTAGTGACGAAATTTTACTTGAAGACTCAATGAAATGATAAAATTTGACCTTGACACCTTAAAATCACTTGCGTAAGAGAATGTCTGATCACTGGAGGAAGGCTGCATATACTGACACTAACAGTGGCTCCAATAGGGGATGGTAGCTCCTTGGAGGTTCCAAGAACAACAGATCTCTGGAAGAGCTAGACAGTGCCTTTTGTCCATTGGGCTATGGAGTCCATTAGTCTGACAAACCAACATGTCTCAATTTATTGTCTGAAACTTGACTCAAATTGACTCAATGCAAACTCACATGACTAAAAAAAACTTGACTCTACTAAGAACTGAACTTAAAACTTAAGGCTTGGTGGTAGTGCATGACCATCTACATTTCTTACAAGACTATATATCATCAAACTATATCAAACTGCCAATGTAACCAATCAAGAAGATGGCTTCTTGACTGATTCTTCCGATCAGATCTTTTGGTCAACAATTGATATTGGTAACTAGGCATCCAAAAACATAATTGGCCATGATATCCTTCATCATTGAATACTGCAATAATGACCTTCACTAGTGACTATAACAGATTTTCCATTGGATCATGAAAAATATGAAGATTTACCTCTTGTTGAGGAAACAAGATGTCTTTTTCTTTTGATTCAGATCTTCCTTCATAATGTACTTCAGAAAAAGTATGGTCCTGGTCCTCAAAAATTTATGAACAAGTGGATGAGGAGATTTCCTCTTCAAAGAACACTTCAAAACATGAAACATATCAGGAAGAATCTGAAATTGAATCTATAATGGTCTGGTCGGCTATAGTCTGAATATATTTCTGATCATATTGACATGATATGACAGACAGATTCTCATTAGATTCATCACATTCATCAATCATGAGAAAAGCAACTTTGGATGATTCTTGAAACCCAACATTAACATTTTTATCATCTACCATAAATTCATCCAAAGAAAGCTTTTCACTTACTTGACTACAGATCTCATCTTATTGTTTATGAACCGACTGAATTACCTCTTCATGAAGGCTTTGTTCTAATGACATGAGAACATCTGGACCCAAAACTTTGTCTTCTTCTATGGACCAATCTGAAACGACACTTTTTCTTTCATCACTTTCAGCCATATGGAACTCTCCAACCTGATGATCTATTTCATGCAATTCATGTTGACTGTCAAGATGCAAAATTCCTTCACTTTCCACCGTACAAAGATCTTCATTCTAATGCAAAGTTTCCTGAGCGTCTTGATGGGACTCCTCTAGTTTCTCTTCATGTTGCTGAACTGGATGCTCATACAAGGCTTCCATGATCTCATCATCCAAAAAATTATCATCCTCATAGTATTTTTCAAGGTTTTCAATAAAAGTAGAAGCATGTTTGCAACAATCATGAACTAGATTTAATGATGGATAAGAGTCTTTATATCTTTCAATGAACAGGGCAGGAAAATCCTTTAGGCAGTAAATACAAGCAGCGAGCAAATTTTCATACCAAGATTGGGCTTCACCTTCCAGAGTGGCCATGAATATCTTCATTAAACAATCTTCAGGAAAATCAACCTTCAACTTGCGAATATGCATGTGAAATTGGACTAGATGTAAAGGAACGTCCTTCTTACCATCATCTTTAAACGTAGGCAGATTCCTTGACCAATCTATCTTCATAATTTTATTTGGGAAGCTTGGGATGTGATCTCGACTCATGGTAGCGTATCTTCTTGCAATCCGCTCCATTTAAAAAAAATCTCAAAGCTACTGATCCCTCTGTAGTGGAGTCACCATGAAGTACTGGTTGCTGGATTCTTCAGTGAAAGGAGTCGCCAGGTGAATGATTTCAGCCATCTTCTTATGTCTGGTCATTGTTCACAATCAACATCAGATCTCAAGTTGAGATATGTCCTGGGGCAAGAAAATCTACAAGCAAAAAATTTTCTTCCCTAGCAGAGTCACCACTATGTTAGCACCTACATCTACCTCAGGCTGAAAGAAGGCAAATTCAGGGTAACCACAAACCACGCTTAGTCTGGTAGCTAGCCCTACCGGAACAGGAGAGGGCTCTCTCCGAGTCACACTCAATGAATAGATGAACGAAAAGGACCGAGATGACTTTCAAACGAACTATTTATCTTAGGTTAATAAGTGAAAATGAATATAAGCAGTGATTTTTATGAATGACTGTGTTTCTAGGATGTTATGGGACCACTGGACCTCAATGAACATAGAACTTAACATAAAGGCATAGATTATTTCGCGAGGCAAGGTAGGCGGAAAGCATAGCAATTTAGTTTTAAAATATGGCGGAATGGAGAGATTGATTAATAGGGTGAAAAGGGCATGGACAACATGAATCCTTTTCAATAGAAGAATGAACAATGTACATGAAATTTTCCCATAGGTAGAGCAACAAAATTGAACTACCTAATCTCACTTGAAAAATTTCACCAGAAATGAATATGAAATGAACTATGAAACACAAAAAGATACATATGAAACATAACAGACACATTTGCTAAACTCACAAACACATGAATCTCATGAAACAAATCCGTTTCCTTTCATTAATTCTGTGTAAAAATATACAGTGCAGAAACAAATATTCTTTCCCACAATCCCCAAAAGTTACAAGCCAACCAACCAATTTCTTTGCAAATGGTTTGGATACAATATATAGAATGTGCTATGAAGAGATAAAATGCCCAAGGGTCACAAAATGAAGGTGGAGAGCCAAACATCAGCTACAAGTGCAGCACCACAAACATGAAAAATGTCTTGGGTGACCCTTTGCCTTCCTTTGCCACTTGGATAACTGACCATGTCGAAAAATTGAAGTGCATATGAGTGGGCCCACTTACAAAAAGTTGGGGATCCTCCTCCTGTGCGTTGTGCTCTTTTCCAGGGGACTTTTGGAGGCCTTCCCGGTGTCCAAATTTAGTGTAGGATAGCTTCTTGGAAAGGAATTTTATCCTACTTTCCAACCCGACTAGAATGTTTCAATTTGGAGTTCATTTTCCCTATCAAAAATCAAATCTCCCAAGACTGGTCAAAATGTGTCAAATGAGGCTGCCTCAAGGCGGAGTGCTATTGCGGTCAACTTTTGAGTGACTTCTTCAACCCCAAATTGATCTCATGATATCCCATTGGACATGCTTTCTGGTCTATTTTCCAACCCAACTGGAATTTGTCAATTTGGAGTTCATGTTCTCTGTCAAAAATCAAATCTCCCAAGACTGGTCGAAATGTGCCAAATGAGGCTGCCTAAAGGCATAGTGTTGTTACAGCCAACGTTTGAATGGCTTCTGGAACTCCAAATTGAGCTCATGATAGCTCATTCGAAATATATTTGTCTCTAGGTATCATTTGGATGATCAAGAAAGTCCTTTTACCAACCAAACTAGGAGAAAACGTGATTTTCCCGAGGTCTCTCCAGAGGTGCATCAATTCCCTCGAGGCAATTGTATTTTTGACATTTCTTCAAAATCATGACACCTGTGTAAAAGGTAAAGGAATTTTTTCTACCTTGGTTAGATATGGACCAAAACCTCTCTCAATTTTCCCAAATTCATCTTTGATTTCTCAGAAATATCATTTGAGTGAAACATATCCTGATGTGTGGGACATGGGATTTGCCGAAATGAAGCGAAATTAAGGGGATAGGGAGCTTCTAAATTATTGAAGAAACTTTGGGAAGTATGGAGGGATGTTAGGAAGTAGGGGAAAGTAGAATCTCAGAAATTGAGTGAGGGGAAGGGGTCCAAAAAGGCAAAACACAGGCCCAACTATAGGAAATTGCCAAGTTGTAGCAAGAAACTAGGGTTTGTGCGAAAATGAGGAATTTGGGGGATCTCAGTGATGGGAAGAGTTTGATAAGGTACATTATGGATAGAGGAAGGCGTATGAACATCAATATACAATTTTTTCTAATTATTTGATCATCCAAGAGAAATTAGCTTCAAAACCCTAGGAGAGGGAAATGAATCTTGCCTAGGCGCAACTGAAGCATGAACAAGGTGTGAAATGACCCAATGGAACTTGACATGATGATGAGAACCTTTTGAATGATGGTAGACTCAGGTGAATATTGACATAGACCAACATCTGGACAACTTTGAAAGGAGTGAAAGCAAACCCTAGACCCAATGCCTACTGACCAAATTTTACTTGAAGACTCACTGAAATGATAAAATTTGACCTTGACACCTTAAAATCACTTGTGTAACAGAATGTTTGATCACTAGAGGAAGGCTGCAAAGAATGACACTAACATGCAAAATCATGAACAAAGTTCACCAAGCCAAAGGAACTAATTGGGACCTGCGCATACCAGCGGTTTGATGAGCCTATAGGGCCATAAGCAACAATTGGAGCATGGAAATGACCCCAAATCTAATGAGACGAGTTGAAACCATGAGAGTAGAGAAGAATCCCCACACCACAGCTTTCATAGTTGGGATAGTACGCGAGGAACCGATAAAGTGTTGGCATTATGATACATATGTTGTACTTGATGGCAACCCACTCATCTCAGATGATAAATTATAGTGCAGCAAAATCCACACACTTTCATGCAGAGAAAAGCGCATGCACATGGGAAATCTTAGGGTTGGTTCATGGTATTAGTCCGACCGTTTTTGATCCTATGGTTTTGGTCTATCGTATTGCATCCAAAAGAATTGAACGCAAGTATTAGGTCTGTGGTACTGTTTCTTAATGGTTTTGTTCCATGGTTTTGAGTGAAGCCTAGCCTATAAAAAGGAAAGGAGATCATTTGGCTAATCACAGGTGTTGAAAATTGTAAGAAGAGCAAGATCTGAATTTTTGATAATGGTTTGGTGAAACATAGTTGAATCTGAATCAAGGAGAAATCAGAGCATTATAAGTCAGATCTACTGAAGAGAGCAGCAACGACACAGTGTGGAGGTTCTCAGAACTAAAGAAGAAGCATGTGTGGAGTTGTGGAGACTCGTCACGACAGAAGTGTGGATATTCGCAGGTTTCCTTCGGTGAAGTTGTGGACCTCTCTTGAAATATATTTTACCTGTCTTTTATCTGTTTCTGCAGAGATCTGGGTTTAAATTGATGTATGGTTACTGGTGTTATTTTCTGGTTACTGCATTATGAGAAGTTATTTGTTTAAAGGAGATTAGGTGATGCACATGTACATGATGTTTTGGATCCAGTTTGAAAATTGATGAAACGTGGTCCCTTGAAGGAAAGAGAAGGTAGTAACCTTCTGTAGGTCAGCATCTATGTAGTAGTATTTCAGCTAGTACAAGAGCTAAGGGGGTTGTAGCTCCCTTCCAAAAGAAGCTGCAAAACGAAAGAGGGTTGCAACTCTCTACAGGTTTTAGCCTGCTTACTGGTAATAGACTGCACCAGTGCAAAATCATTGTAAGAAGAAGTTTCTAATTGAAAGAAGATAGGGACATATTGCAGCAGGTGGTTTTCACCCACATTGGGTTTCCACCTTACATCTTGTGTTCCTTGGTGTGATTGTCTATTTTGTGTTCCTAATCATTATTCTATGGTCCTCACATACATATTAATGACAAACATCTGAACAATAAATTAAATTATAAGTTTGGAAGGTATATGCAAGTTTCAATTGTCATATCTGAAAATATTTGTATAAATTAATAAGACTTTGATAATATTGATTCACCACCCCTCTCAGTAATTTTTCCAACAGTTGGTATCAAATCCAGGTCCTTAAGAAGAAGCTTGATCGCTTGAAGGATGATCTATCATCCTGAGCAACTACGAGAGAGAATCATCGATCAGGCCACCAATTTTTGACGGGACCAATTTCGTCTATTGGAAGGTAAGAGTCACTACCTATCTTCAATCTCTTGCTACAGAAGTCTGGGATATCATAGATACAGGGTACACTTTTCCATCAGCGACTCCCACAGATCCAACTGAGAAGAAGCAGTTTGAAACAAATGCAAAGGCTGTCAATACTCTATTAGGATGTATATCTCAATCAGAAATCGTCAAGGTTATGCAGTATAAAACCGCAAAAGAAATATGGGACAAGATTGTTCTAAGCTATGAAGGAGATGAATAGGTAAAACGAGCAAAACTTCAAACCCTCAGAATTCAGTATGAAAATCTCAGAATGTACAATGATGAAAGTGTGGCTAACTATTTCCTACGAATAAATGAGATTGTTAATTGTATGAAAAACATCGGTGAAGAAATAAAAGAGGTTGTTTTGGTTGAAAAGTTTCTAAGATCTTTGTCTCGTAAGTTTGAATCAAAAGTTTCTACAATAGAAGAAAAGGAGAATTTACAGAAAATTACCATGTCACAGCTACACGGAATTCTAACCACTTACGAAATGAGGAAAGGAGGACCCTCAGATAGGAGAGAGGCTGCATTCAAGGCTTTAGGCAAAGGAGTTTACTATGAGTCAGGACATATGTCAGAAGAAGAGGAAGAGTCAAATTTTGTCAAGAACCTTGAACGGGGTTGTTGCAGAGGTAAATCCCCTCTGCGGACAGAGGTGGATCCCACTAGCCCCGAAGGGGTCTAGCAACAATCAATCACGCTACATGCAAGTTTCTAGCTATATCATTTAAAAGTCGATCTAGGAGACCAACCTGGGATCCAACGCTTGTTCGTTGTGGGGGAAGTGTCGCTCCTATCCTCTATCTAAGGCCGGTCGCTATTCGCACATAGATACCTGCACAAGTGAAGAATAAACCACAACAAGCATAAAATCCAAAAACATACAGCTATGTACCAGTCAAGCAAGATACAATTCACATATCACCGATGTAACACATAAATGAAACCATAATGACAGTCGCTTTGCATTAAAATTAATGAAAGAAGAGATTACAACCACTTAAGGCTTGACATTGTAAAACTCTTCTAGCTGGGTGGGCAGTCAGTCCGACACGTCTCGCAAAATCACTTCCTCTCTCAACAATCCGGCAGCATAACCTTACTTTCAACTTTCAGCTCAAAAAACTATCTCTCTCACACTAGCTTGTTTGCTCTTTTGCTTTAGCCTCCAAAAACTCTGAACTAGCCCGTTCATTATGGGGGGACGGGCTTTTATAGGTAAAGGGAG
The DNA here is from genome assembly GCA_000404065.3 of Pinus taeda. NCBI lineage: Eukaryota > Viridiplantae > Streptophyta > Pinopsida > Pinales > Pinaceae > Pinus > Pinus taeda. The sequence goes on from APFE031175903.1 coordinate 61,731, forward strand.
AAGAGATATTCATCGTATGTAGACACGTTCTGAGTTTTGGTAATGTCTCATAATAGCCGTTGCCTTGGATAGAAAAGCCGAAACCCGGATGCTTTTGTGGGCTTTTTCCTTCAGGGAACTGAGCGAGTCACAAGGGAAAAAGCATTCTAGCATGCGCTGGCCAAAATTCATGCCCAAATTGTGTGGCGTGGGCCGTGCTCTGGGACAGAGCGCTTATGGGCGCGCCCTCTTTGTAAGGACTGGGACATTGGTGCGGGGTAATATACTGTGTGCCCGCGCTAATGGGAAAAATGCATTTTCCAAGGCTAATCTTCAGAAGGTGTCTTCAGGGTTATTGAACTTCATACTCAGGAGGCTTCAATGCAAGTGTTTTCAAGTTATGTCACTGGCCACAGGTCCGTAAATGTGTCCTCCAATGTGCGACAGTGGGGGGCGCGACAAGGACGGTGACAAATTACTGCGTAACAGATGCCCCCTAAAGCATGAGCCTTGAGAAAGAGAGAGAGGTGAAGTGCTTTACAAGATCATATCGAACTGCCGCCGAGAACCTGCATAGAGAGATACAGTATGATAGTTCAAATACATGATGTATGTGGTATGGACGCAGCCATCCATTGACAGAGTGTATAATAATCAAGATCCGTAGTATGGACGCAGCCATCTGGTTGGGATCGATGAATAGACTTCGGTATGGTCGCAGCCATCTAGTGAAAGAGTCATGTATCAAAAATCACGCCTGGATTACAACAGACACAATCCAGGGTCTTGCGCTCCATCTCGACCCGAACACAAGTACAAGTCCAAGCATGTGAAAATGTAAGCTGAAGTCGAACATGCTTGGGCATCGTCTGATTACCAGTCAATAATGAAAACTGTTAACAGACGCGAGAAGTACCACCAATAATGACAATGGCCCTCAAGGTACTACAGGTACAGTCTACGGCGTGCGAATGTATGAGCCGATGTCGAACACCCGTAGATTTATTCGATCGGAGGCCAATGATGAAAACCTCTCGTCGAATACGAAGAACCTGCCATTAAGGCATGCAAGCTCCAAGGTACCGGAAGGGAGTCTCTAGGCCATTTTCCTGGAAAATGAGCTGAAGTCGACAGGAAGTGGTCTTTGTCGAAGGTGGGGCATAATGTTTCCCACATCATCGACGCGAGACGGGAAGATGCAATGTTGTGAAATGAGAGTTATGAACTATCAAGCGGAGGCGGTTTTTTCTTCTTTGCAGAGGTGGACTTCTCTTGAACATATTGACGGCACGACAGCGAAGTTGGCAGTATTTTGACATCATTAGATCAGAGGTCACGATGACGAGGCAATGAGCAGATGAGAGGCCAAAAAAGGATCACCCAAACCCACGGAGGCAAGTGAAAAGCCAAATCAGATATCCCCACCCTGACGCGAAAACAGAGGAGTGCCATGTTCAAGAGCGACATACTGCCGACGCGACTTATGATTATGGTTTCAAAATTTTTCCCCCGCCATCTCTGGCGAGTACCCCGATTATTTTTGAACAAGCTTGAGGGGGATAGCATATGCTTGCAGTATAAGTCCGACCTTCGGTCGAATCCAACCTAGTATGGTTTAACGAGCCCTAGGGAGGAGAGGCTCAAATCTCATCACGGTGACGAGTCCAATGTCGTCAGGTTTTAACGAGTCCGACATAGGTAAAACTCGGAGTCTTTTTCATGTTTAGAGAGTCTGAAAAAAACACGGAAAAGGAAACTCTAATCCACTGTCGTTAGGGTTTAACGAGTCCGACATAGGTAAAACTCGGAGTCTTTTTCATGTTTAGAGAGTTTGAAAAAGACACGGAAAAGGAAACTCCAGAGGTCCTTTTTCGTACAGTTTGTGTCTCGCGGGTCCGAAAAAGTTTAAAACGATACCCGAAAGAACCGCCCGATCGTTACGATCGAGGAGTACTTTTCATGAGTAGTGACTTTGATCTTAAAAAGTAAAAAAGGGAACAAAATCACATCGTTTTGCAACCGTTAACGAGTTTGAAACGACAAAAACCCGGTAATCTTTTAGTGTTTAAACAGTCGATAAAAGAACTTAAAACGACTGCCTCTTGGTAATTGTTTTAACGAGTCAAGAGGGACAACTCGGCAATCTTTTCCGCTCTAAGGTCAGGAAAAGAGCTGAAAGCGGACCATCATTTTTATTCGCTTTCACGAGTCAAAAAGTGAAAAAATACTCGGCAATCTCTTCATATTTTACGAGTCAGAAAAGGGCTTAAAGGTGACTCGGGCATGGGTTCATTTTTACACAAGCTTGAACCGTAGAGAACTCTGCTTG
>APFE031175905.1:0-18592 GCA_000404065.3 Pinus taeda
ACAAAGCCCTTTATACCATAAAAATTGATTTGATTCTAAATATAAAGATGCAATATGTACCTTTTGTAATAGTTGTACATCATGTAGATCAAAATAATGCTCCATATGTAGTATCCAATTTATCGAATCCTTTCCATCAAACTTCCTCATATCACCTTTTTTTTTAGGATATCGATCTTGAAATGACTGTAACTCTGTAATTTCAGATCCCCAAGTTCTGAAATTGCAACCTGAGGTATCCCTTTGAGTCCTCTTTCCAATCCCACTAGTCTGATCAATATTGGATTCTCCAAGAAATATTTATGCCCAATATCCCAAGATGACCCGATTAAATAATGTTTCCGTAGAGTGAACTTGTACGATGTTCCACGTGTCACTATTTAGACCTTCAGATCTTAAAAATATACATAGAAAACTACAATTTGTTCTCTTTCTATGACTTCTTACGAAATTTCAATCTGATGCTCAAAGAGAAAGTTATGATGGTTTTCCCAAGGTCACATGTTTGGAATGTAATTCGAGAGTCTACAAGAACCCTAAATTCCTCAGATCATATGTCTGAAACTATAGTGAGACAAGATCTGAAATTCGGACCCTAGGTTCAGGACGAGTTCGGCTCAAATGGGTTTGTTTTTTAGCTTCTGAAATGTTGCATAAAAAACATTATAGCTAAAGTGACATAATGACATGTTTGGAGCAGTGAAACCCTAGAATCCAAAGCTCTGATACCAAATGTTATGAAATCAGTTCACAAAAAGATAGAAAAGATAGATACATGCCTTCAAAATAAGTCTCTTCGAGGGGGAAACCTCCTTTACATTACACAATGAACAATTCTTGGATGATACAAATGACAAGACCTCCTTTCTATATATAGGAGTCTAAGGGGTCATAATATAATCAGGTTGATATAGCAATAGTAATGTAAGGGCAAAATAATAACAATAGTGGGCTTCTATGGAGCACAATAATAACGATATGGGGAGTACATGGCAGCAACTATATAATAAGGGGGTTGCACTAATAACAATAAGGGGTTACACTAGTAGTATAGGGACCTAACATACTCCAATATAAAGAATGTGGAATCGATAAATCCAAGCAAGAAATCCAATTAATTCTTGTCATATTGTCAAAATTGGATCTAGAGTATCATGTATTTCTCTTCACTTTTCACATAACTAGGCTTACAACTAGAGAAAATTGGAGGATACACACACTAGATGCTTTTATTGATTCCTTGATACACGAGCAAGATAAACTAATAAAAATATTGGCACACTGAAAAGTTTCAAAACCTATGCACTCATTGTGCATGAAAGGGGAAAGGCCAACTTGAAATCCAATAAAATATCTAAAGGCAAAGGCAAGGCAAAAGAACCATATCCAAGAAAGGGGGAAATCGAAAACCTCCATATGAATATATTAGCTTAAAAGAAAGGAACGACAAGAAGGGGAAATCAAAATAACAACTATTGCAACCATGTTTACCATCTGGAATCATCATGCATGAAGAAGAAAATTGATCTCATGGCACAAACTCTTCAATAGAACAATCTCGATGACTATATTCCAAAGTTTCGAGAAGAACCATGGATAAAGAGCACTTGAAAAAAGAGGGAATGCACATGCATTTAATTTCTATTAGTTCTTCTCTATATGCATGGATCATAGATTATGGAGCTTCACATCACATGGTAGCCACAAAATATGCTCTCTCATCTTTAAAACCATATGTTGGTCCTCTTATTCTCATGGGAGATGATTTTCTAGTAGAGGAAACTTGACAAGCAAGGGTAGATATTAGATATGGAAGTTGCCAGAATGTCCTATATATTCTTACGTTTTCAATAAACATTCTCTGTGTATGAAATGACACATACCAACACCAGAAGGAGAGTTGAATTCACTCAATATTTGGTGAGCATATGTGACCTATAATATAACTCCAAAATTGTAGTTGGTAAGGTAAATCATCGGTCTCATTTGTACACTTTTTCTAAATTTGTTCCTCAATTAGATTCCACTATACTATTGACACATGCAAATGATAAAAGCATAATTTAGCATGAAATGTTTGGACACTTAAATTTCATATACATGCAATGGCCTAGCAAATAGGGGATGGTGAAAGGATTGCCTTCGATAAAAAAAAATTGATGGAGTTTGTGAAGATGTACTCTTGGAAAGAACCCACACGAAAATTTTAGGAAGAGACATGCATGGATGGCCTCCTCTCTCCTAGAGCTTGTTCACAATGATTTTATGGGGCCATTTCCAAATAATTTCATATTCAAAGTCAAATATGTACTTACATTCGTAGATGATTACACGAGATACACATGGTTGTACCTTCTCAAACTCAAATCTAAACTATTTGAGCATCTGAATATTTTCAAAGTGCATGTAGAAAAGAAGTCTAGAAAGATTATCAAGATACTTTGTACAAATAATGGTGGGCAGTATGTCAACAAGGATGTTCAACATTTTTGTGATGAAGTAGGAATATAGTTACAACATTGTTCCTTACACTCCGTAGCAAAATGGGGTAGCTAAGAGTGTTGAAAATGCAACAAGAAAATATTAATTTAACTTTTTCCTTGGATTAAATTAGGAATAAAATTTCAATTCCACATCATAATACAAATTGTACGAGTTAACTAAGTTAAATTGACTTATTTGGATTAGTTAATTTAGGTTGAGGGTCTAACTTGAGTCATGTAGAGTGTCTCCTACTTTATATGAGTCGTGGTTGAGTTTATTTTGAGTTGTAATTAATTAATTCAGTTTAACTGAGTTGAAGTCAGTTAAACTAGTTACCACTTATTGAGGAACCAATAGGAGGTCAGACAGTGGGGTGTTTCTTCATGTGTTCAACCAATTAACTAATGATTCACTAATAAATAGCTCATGCATGTCAGATCTGAGAATTTCCCAGTTGAGATTCAAGTTCAAGGACAATGTACTATCAATTGTATAATCATCCAAATTGTACAGGTGGTGCATTCAGTCAGAGGAAGGCATATGAGGATTACGCAATTCCAATTGAGGAATTTCCCTAATTAATAAGGGATAATTCCCAAGGAAACATCACAAGGAAATAGGGACTTGGGAAAGCAAAAAATTGGTTAAGTACTGAGCTAGGCTTGTTTAGGAAGTTGTGAGACAGATAGAGATAGTGCATACGTTGCTCTGGCTTGAGAAAAGCATTGTAATCTTCTCATATTTTCTGACTAATGAAATATATAGATAGCAAGGGCTTTTAGCTGTGGCTTTCCCCAGGAAATCATTGTGTAATGTGTTGATTGAATTCTTTCTATTGTATGTTTCGTGATTTCGCGATCATTTAATTTTTTCCGCTGATGAGTAGAGTAGATTCAAGTCTATTCATTTAGTAAATTACAATTAGCAGTTTGAATATACAAGGAATTTCTACATGGTATCAAAGAAAAAATCACTCCAGAAGAGGAGAATACGAGTTTGTCTTTTGCAAGAGAAATCAAATTTGCAGTATCATTCTTCAGAGCTAGCAGGATGTCATTCTACAGATTGAGACTCAAATATGCCCTTGAGGGTAGTTCAAACTATATTTCTTGGAAGGATATGATGGAGGCAGTGTTGGAAGACAATGGGATGAAGGAATACCTTGATAACAACATTATGAAACTAGTAGATGTAGATGCACAAAACCTTGAAGAATGGAAGAAAAATGTAGCAAAGGCGAGAAGGATCATACTAGAAGGAGTTCAGGATCATATTTTCTCGAACCTCCATGAGAAGGAGACTCCATATGTAATGTGGAAGGCCTTGACAAACCTGTTTCAGAAAAATGATGACCACAAGAAGCTGGCACTGAAGGAAAAACTAAGGAAATTCAATATGGAGAAAGGTGACACGATACCAAAGTACTTAACCAAGTTCACCCAATGTCTGGATGAGATTGGAAGTGTTGGTGTTACATATTATCTACACACATATTTGTGTAATAATATTCAATTCTCTCTATGTGTTTGAGGCTTTACATCGTGATGGAAATTCCATGGGCCAAATTATTTCTATTTGCTACAAATTCGGATTGTTGTTGTGACCACATTTCAGAAGCGAAAGTAGCTTGACATTTCTCATGCGGCTTAGTAATGTGATTTTACTGTTTTTTGTTTTTCTTCTTAATGGTACACCGAATTTTAGTTATGGAGACTGAAGGATTTGCATAATTGCTTCAAATAAAACACAATTTCATGGCAAACTTTAACATTTTAAACAAATATGCTTTTTTTCTCATAAAATATTACATGTCGATAAAACATTGAATGTAGATTGACAAAAAAAATAACTAGCGTATATTTATATTATAAAAAAAAGGGGGCGAGAATGTGGAGCTCCACAAACATGGAATTCGAGCAATGCGAAGGAGAGAAATGTGGATCTCTTAATGCAGAGGAGATGAATGTGGAACTCTCAGTGTCGAGGAGCTCTCCTCCACATTTCTCAGTTGTGAAGTATACCAAGATCGTTTCACTCCAGAAGTATCAAGACACCTCAATTTTGTCAATGCCAACTTTTGTATTCAAGGTTTAATATTTTGATGATTTTCAACCATGCTAGCATTAGGTTTTTCACTTTCTTATAGTGGAAGGGGTGGAACTAGTCTTGGAATGAGTGCCAGGGCTTATATATACATGTATGGTTTAATGCGTAAAAGTCACGATGTGGCAAGCAATTCCTTTATAACTAAACTCAATGCAAATTCCATCTTTGTCACTAACATTGTTAACAAATCGTGTGACCAAGTGACGGTGTGAATATATATATCTTCATTTAAAGATGATTCACATGCTTATTTAATTTATCAACCATAGTTTGTTAACTTGTGAGGACTTTGTGTTGTGTGCACAAGAACTAAAGTTCTTACCAAGTGTTATGCTTATTCACGAATCTTACAGGTGGTGAAAATTAAGATCTAGACAAGTTAAATTAATTAATTGGTATGGCCATATATTTACCCAAATGTTGGAGTTCAAATCATAAAAGCATTATCCAATTACAAACGAGATTTCCTATAAAAAGTTTCATTTTGCAGCATTATTTGCAATTCTGCAGCAGCTTGCTGATTTCACAGTAGTCACCAACAGTTTTGTAGCAATAGTGCGACCACCTCTACACATACACTTATGCAAAATTATTGGCCCAAAAAGATAAAGAAAAGGATTTAAAATAAATTGTGCTAAAACACACCACATTTCAACCGATCTTAATCTACTAAACAATAATTAATCAAATGCTGCAAGAAAGAAAATACTCACATAAAAATAAACAATTGGAAAGAAATGTGCACATTATCTTACGTCGAGCAGGCCCAACCTAGGGTTTGGCCTATGCCCAAAGCTCAATTTACAATGACAAGCTCAATATAATAAAGCGTGCATCCACGAACAAGTATGTTATCAGCAAAAATTATAACAAAGTCTTGGCAGCTCTCTCATCATACATTAAACATACATATTTATAGAGAGAGCAGAGTAATATGTGCCTCAATAGCTAATTAAACACAGAGGCTATGTTATCCAAATTATTTGCCACAACTTACCAAAATGAGACCAGACATGTTAAACACTTTATATATGGAATACAAGTCGGACCAGACATTTGGACATAGTTACATATGACATAAAAATGAGGACCTCGATGACGCAACAACCATTGCACATCGAGGTATCTATATTGTTAATAATTTACTCCTTCAAGCCACAAAACACCCTTTTCATACTAGAAGAAGTTAGGAAAGCCACTCAATTTGACTGATTGGCTCATGCTTAACAATCTGAGAAAAGATGCCAACATCTTCATACCAACTTGTAGTTCAGATGCCAACTTTCAAGAATGAAGACCATGGTTGCTCATTTCTTTTAGCACCTTATTAGTTCGAATATGTCATGCATCCCTCAATAGTAGGCATCTGGTAAATAATCCAACGGTAGCCTTGGACTTTATGAATTGATGCCCATGATTTATTTAAACATAGATAAACATACTATAACATTAGGTTACCCATTTAACTAATTCCTAGTTCTAATATATAGTGTACAATAGAAAACCATTAAAAACATGTGTTATACCCTTAGCAAACTGTGGTATTATAATATTAATAGTGATTGTGTTGTCAGAAATTTCTCGACATTAGACATATTTAATTGTTGGCATTTTCAGTCTAAAACAAGACCCATCTTCAAGACAAAGGTTGAGGAGAAGCAACTGAAATTGGTCAAAATAATGGGAATGGTTCTACAGCAAAAAGGTCAATTTCGCAGCTCATCATAGCCCCTTGTCTATTCTATTGTGTTTCCTTAGGTATCATCATCCTCTCCTTCAGGGAGGCCAACGTGTATATCTCTTGAGGAATAAGAAGGATGACCAAAATCGCCCAAACATTAGTAGCCAAGGCAACATTCCAATTCCTTCCAACGTGTTTTCTCTTCCTTCTCGTCCCAATGGATATGTGCTTGATAGTGTATCGTGGGACACCATAGTATTGGAAAGTGGAACCTTAAACCTATCCATAAAACTCTGTGTTTCAATAGAGAATTGGTATATAAGTCTACTATATTAAGTACCAAACATAAATAAGGATATCCTAATGGAAATCTTCATTGAATATGCTTAGGAAGGGCAATCCATATGTTTTTTGCAATTAACAACACATTATAGGTTTCGGCTGAAGCTACCTCTTGCTACTCTATGACAGTGAATCGTTGATTATGTATTATAGTCGTTGTGTCCCCTGGACCCATCCTTAATTTGTTAAGGTCTTCTTGGATTTTCCCTGTAAGAGGGTACTCTTCCATTACCACTAAATTAGATTCTCCTTCTAATGCCGAATAAAAACTTTGAGCCTTCTTCCATTGTAACAAACTACTTATACAATAAATTAAGGCCCTAAGATGAATATCTCCTACAAAGGGATTAGGGTTCCACCTAGACTTATTCAGTAAAATAAAATTAAAAATATATAACTCATAGAGAAGGTTTTGATCATTATTCTCAACATTGAAGTATATGTCCATGAATTCCTTTGGTTGAAAAATTACATGAGGTTGACCTGTTGCAATATTTTGGAGCTGCAAAATTACCCAATGCTCATGCAAATAGATAGAGTAGATTATGGAAGGGATCCAGGTAGTAAAGCCCTACATTTCTGAATCTACCATCATTTTCTTTAGTTCTTCTTCCTTTAAATATTTCTCCTTCCATTTCTTGATCTCAGAACCCCACTTGGATTTTTGAGACAAGTACATTGTGAACCACCTTTTCATCATCTTTTCAATCACCTACTGGTGGGTTTCTTTGTGAATTATCTCAACATCAAACAATTCAATGATATCATCAAGAATAATATTGATGAGGTATTGGGCCTCATTTGTGCACCCTTGGGAGTACTACTTGGCCCTTACCTTCAACCCCTTAGCCCCATCAATAGCCTTTAACAAAGTTTCCATATTTTGCATTCTCAACCTAAGTTTTTTAGTCAAGCTTTTAATTTCTAATTTTGCAGCATAAGTCTCTTGTTTTATTTTAAGAAATTTTGGTAAGGTGGACTACAAAGTCTAAAGGGCTTAGGTACAACAACCTTACCTTTTGATCTTGACTTCTTCAATTTAATGTCGGCAATCCCCATTCTTAATTGCATTGTCTCCTTCCGTAGTAGGAAGTTACTTTCACTGTGAAATGGAAAACTTTCAACACCAGTACCATCCATATCCATATCCACTCCCTTGTATTATGGCTCAGACCCTAGTTCATCATTGCATGTAATCTCAATAGGGATATCCTCGATTTTCTTACCCTTCTCTCACTGGGATTCTTGAGTAGAGTAACGTATTTTAGGGTTTTTCCTGTAGAAAAAACTCTTTCTTCCCTCTTGCAGTTAATTTCTTTGTGAGAGGTATGACATATGCCCTAGATTTGAGCTTTCCTCCCTGTGAGAATGTTCCCCATATAACTCCAATCCGAGTCATCTCATCCTTAACAATAATCTTTATAAGCCCTCGATGAAAGAGTGCCAACTCGGGGTTTTTCCTCTTTCGGATAGCTACAACCATTTTAGTCAAACTCTTTATCAAAAAATAGGGCACGTTCATAGGTTTTATTCTAGCCAAGTGCATAAGGATATAGATATGAAAATGGTAAACTTTTTTATAGCACCCTTTCCAAGTAACAAATTTCTGAACAAAATAAACATAATCATGCCATACCAGTTGCAGTAGCTCCCTTCTAACTCCCATCTTCAAATCAGACAATGACTTGGGATCTTCTATGAAAGGATACCAACTTTTGTTCATGATTTTAATATTTTTGTACCCATTTTCACCGGTCAAGGGAAGTCTGGTTGTTAATATATCCTCGTTCATTGGAATTGTAAGTTTTCAAACTAATGCCCTTTTACGATTAAAACTCTTGGAGAACTCCAGTGAAATTTGGGTGTCAAACCCTTGAAAAGTCTCTAAAACTAAAATCCATTCAGCTTGAATAAAAATGTCCCATGTGGCCTGATTATCCTTAATAGCCTCCACATTATCATCCTCTGTGCAAACTATAGTTCTGCACACCCAACTCTTCAAAGCTTTCCTACTAGCTTTTTCATCATAGCTTCTCTATTACCCTACCTCTAATTCAAATTCCCACCGTAATATTATCTGATTAATAACTCAAATATCGAAAATTGTTAAGATTTCCCCATTAATACTCATTATCACCCTTTATTGTGATGTAAAAGTCATTCCATTCGTATTATGATGATTAGATTTCGTTGTTGTCGATCACATGGGAGATGTGGTGCAAAATGATAGTTGTGTGCAGTGAAATGGCATGTTCTGAAATGATTTGACTGCTATGAAATCCAACATAGATCTAGTATGCCATTTAGGTCATCCTTTAAATAACAAGGTGGCTTGAAATGATGGAAAGGCAGATTATGGGGATAACATGAAGTGTCGGTTTTAGAGGGTTTACACAAGGGTATTATGTATATGAATTTGTGATGGGCATAGGGATTTATATATTAGGTATAAAAATATGAATATTTTGGTTAGGTATAAATAGGTTGAGAATAGTGTAGGTTAAACAATAGGTGAAATAGATAAAGAGATAATAATCATGTTCTTTTTAAGGGACACATGTATACATAAGTGACAAAGGAAATTAATACTTAAAATAATATTAGGCATGCTTATGGTAACTTTACATTTTATCAGTCTCTACATACGTTAAGAAAAGAAACTAAGAAATAGTCAAAGAGTGCCTGGGCCGTGGAGGTAGGCATGCCAGAAATAATTCTCTCTCTTCGTCGTCATTGTATGATTCATATTTTGAAGGATAGTGTTGAATAAATGATAATTATATCTTTCCTGCAAAATAAACTATGTCAATGTCAAGCGACACTTAAAAGAATCATGGAAACAAGTTTATTACATTTTTTTTATTTTTCATTTTTTTGGACACTGCCAGCCGGAACCTCGGTTTTCTAATGCAAGATCATCCAATTGTGCCCACAAGGGTTTTCACAATTGGAAATTATTTATTCCTAGTGATGCCAACCATAATCTGGTTTCTTACATTACTAGTGTCGATAGTGCCTAGAAGCCATGTTTTCATTGCCAAATATTTGTTTTTCAATAATGGAATGTAAGATTAGAGAGCTATAGAGGAGAGTGGGGTATCCACTCCCTTTATGACCTTCATGTCAAACTGCTTTACCAATCCTTGAATAATTTTTTCCTTAGATTGGGGTTTTTTATACAACTTCAATCGATGTCCATTTTCCATTAGCAGTGCCCTTGCCTCATCAATAGTACAAAGTCATACAAACCCATTATCGAATGCAGTTTCAATCTCATAATGCCCCTACCATCGTATATAAAATTTACCTTTAAAATCCTTATATCTAGAATCAAACAAAAGAGCCCAATACCCTTCTTTAAATTTCTTCTTCTTTATGAGCTTATCATGCCATTTCGCACGTTTTTGTTGAACAATAGTTTTCTGATGAATGGCATCTTACGAACCTCATTGAGTTCATTAAGATGATCAAATCAATGCTTTTGTGCTTCAAAAAGTTCCATTCCCACTTTTCATGTAGTTCTTAATGTTTTGATTTCAAATTAAATAGGGAGAACAACTTGTTTCCCAATACACGAGCTCGTAGAGAGTGAAACTTGTAGTGTCCTTCCAGGTGATCTTATAAGCCCACAAGGCTTCTAGAAGTTTTTCCACCCAATCCTTATGATGTTGTTCCACTATTTTGGCTAGAATATTTTCTTGTACCTTGTTGGTGATCTCAACCTATCCATTAGCTTTAAGATGGTGGGGGTGGACATCCTATGCTTGACTGTAAATTTCTCAATGAAGTTTTAAATAAGCTTTGAGGTGAATTGAGTTACTTGGTCCATAAAAATTTCTTGAGGTACAGCAAATTGAACAAAAATATCTTTATAAAAAAAAAATTCCACTGGATGTTTTGTTTCACTTGGTAAAGATTTCATCTCCACCCACTTAGTTACATAGTCAGTACATACAAGGATTTATGATTTTTGCTTCGATGATGGGTTAATTGGGTCAATAAAGTCAAGGGCCCACTTCTCAAAAGGTTCTAACATTATTTATGGTTACAGTGACATCTCATCAAATTGTGTTGTTTTACCCATCCTTTGACACTTGTTGCACCTTCTAACATATTTATTGGTTCTCTGAAGATGGTAGGCCAATAATATCCTTGTCGCAGAATCTTATTTGTAGTCCTTTTATCTGCAAAGTGCCCCCCACAAGGCTCATCGTGACAAGACTTCAAAATGTCATAGATTTCGTCCTCTGAGACACATCGCCTAATCACATCATCGCGCCTTATTCAAAACAAATACTCATGAATCCAAGAGTATTTAGCACTATCTCTTATAACTTTTTGTCACTCGTTAGGCGACAAATGTTGTGGAAGTTTCCCTGCAGCCAAGTAGTTAGCAATATTTGTGAACCAATGTACTTTAGTACACAAAGAAAATAAGTGTTCATTAGGAAAATATATTTTGTATAAATAGACTCGCCTTTATTATGGGCTCTTGATAAAAAGTCAACAACGACATTTTCTTTTCCAAGTTTATCAATAATAGTGATGTCAAATTCTTGCAAAAGAAGCAACCATCTAGTCACTCTTCCATGAGTGATTGGTGTGTTCATGAGATATCGGATGGTTGAGTGACCAATGTGCACAAATACATGGTATCCAATGACACAATGATGAAATTTATTGATGGCATGGATCACAATGAGGAATTTTTTTCGGTTATTGTATAATTTAACTCGGTTGGGGTTAGGTTCTTACTGATATAGTAAATGGAATATGGTTTCTTATCTTCTTTCTATCCTAATACAGCCCCAATGGTCGTATCAAAAACATCAGTGTGAATGTGGAAAGGTGAATACCAATTAGGACCTCGAAGTATGGGAGCAGTGGACAAATTTTTTTAAGTGTGTGAAAAGCTTGTTGACATTGTTATTTCCAGGAGAATTTTGAGGCCTTTGTAAGATGGAAAAGGAGAGATGTTATCTTGGTAAAATTTTCTATGAATATATGATAGTATCCTGCATAACCCAAAAATGTGTGGACATCCTTTCATGAGGTTAGGATAGAAAGCTTTAGAATAACTTCTATCTTAGCAAGGTCCACTCTAATCCCTTCACATGAAACATGGTGTCCTAAAAAATCCCCTGATTAGTAGTGTCTGACAATTTGCATTACTAAGAGCGAGATTAGTTTCTTGACAATGGACCAACACTTTTTCTAGATTCTTTAAGGCTTCTTCAAATGTGTCTCCATAAATAGTAAAGTCATCCATATAAATTTTGACACAATCATGGGTTAGATCATAAAATATTCCAAGAATAGCTCATTGGAAGGTAGTTGGAGCATTACGCAATCCAAACAGGACTACCTAGTATGCATATGTTCCCCATGGGAAAGTAAAGGTAGCATTTTCTTGGTCTTCAGGTGCTACTTGAATATGGTTTTAGCCACTGAAACTATAAAGAAAAGAGAACATTTTCTTCCTGGCCAGGGTGCCCAAAACATGGTCGATAAAAGGTAATGGAAAGTAATATTTAAAAGTAGCCTTATTTACTTCACGATAATCAACATGTATTCATCATTTCCCACTCTTCTTGGGGACAGTAACCAAAGGGGAAACCCACTTACTATCATCTTACTATTAGAGATAGGATAGATAAAGTTAGCATTCAGCAGCTTTTGCAAATATTCTTTCACAATTTCCTTCGGAGTGGGGTTCATTCTCCTCTGAGGTTGCCTGATTGGTCAAGCATCCTCCTTTAAATAAATATGATGAGTATAGATATTAGGATAAATTCCCTTCATATCAATGTGATCCTAAGAAAAATCATTATTATTTTTCCGAAATACTTATATCAATTGCTTTTGTTGGGAGGGTTCTAGGTGGGCATTGATATTGAGAGCTTTTCCATGACATATTTCAATAGTCTGGGTTTTATTATCAATATCTAGTGAGGCCAACGAATCCAACTGTTGTACTAACTCTATAGGTGAGCAGGTTTCCTGGAAAAAATTCCCCAAGATTTGATCATATGGTGAAAGATGGTCATCACAGGGGTTAGTCAAAGTAATCCAGATGAAGTCATCTTGAATATCTTCCTTAAAAGTAAAAACTTTTCCAAGATTCAGGAGAGGTTGAGTAAGTTACTCGTCACTTCTTCAAACCATAAAGGGTTTTCAAATTCTATTGAAGGTTTGGCAGGTGGATACAGTGTAAGTTTCTCAGTGGAGCTCCCATATCAAATAGTCATATTCCCTGACCTACATCTAATATAGGCATCTACGGTAACCAACCAAGGTCTCCCTAAGATCAATAGATAACCTCCAAGGTTAGTTTTTGGCTAGATAATTATGAAATCAGTTGGATATTCCCATGAATCTGTGAAAATAATTATATCTTCCAACACTCCTTATGGTTTGATAATAAAATTATTAGCCAACTGATGAATGGTGGGATTTGATCTTAAGCCTAATAAGCTAAGATTTTCCATAGTTTCTTTGGTAATTACATTGATAGCTTCCCCTTAATTTAATCAAAATTTTTGCTATAGGGAGGTGGCTAATATTAATCGTCATAATAGGGCTCCCTCGGTCTCCATATTTTGTTGTAACCACCTTTCTAGACATTAAGTCAGATAATTTCCCCATGACTTGAATAGTCTTAGGGTCCTTTTTTTCCTTCCTATTTTCTCGAAACACATCTCCTGTACTACTTCTGCATATATAGAAACGTCCCTAGTGGCTTGGAGTAGTGGATTTTTTACACATAAATTCCTCAGTTCTCCTCAGAAATCAAATTCAGGTCGTATAAGGGGTTTTCCCAAACTCAATCTCTTATGATAGGGAACATGTTCCTTTTCAATAGGATAAATAATTATTGTATCTTGAATTGTCAAAGAAGGCAATCCTAGTTCTGAGGAGGTGTCCTCATCATATTGTTCTTAGATAATGGGAGAATTTTTATTTTGAAGCACCCTCCCAAAACGTAAATAAATATTATCACAATCCAAATTATAAGTGGGAAAGAATGGTAGCTTGACATTGTAGGCAGGATGAGCTACTTTATTATTTGGGTTAGGCATAGGTTGAGCTGGTAGCTAGGGTCTTTGTTGAGTTTGATATTGAGTAGGGTTATTTGATGGTATTTGGATTTGTTGTAGATAATTTTGAGGTGGTTCTTGTGATGTTGTGTTTCCATAGGAAGGAGGTCCTCTCCAAATGGGGACCCACCCTTAATGTTGCATTTGTGGTGTCCATTGGGTCTAATGCATAGGATGGTACCAATCAAAGGTGGGAGGAGGATATAAAGATGAATCCTAAGGTGTGTTTCTAGTTGATAAAGCTGGCCAAGGTTGCTTTTGGGCCATGAAAAAAAAATTTATGTTCCTTCACTATCCTCCTGAAACATAGCCTTGGGCTCTAGAAAAGAAGGAAATCCTTGGGTTGAATTTTTATGCTCATAGATGTTGCATGTTTCAACATTTTTTAATGGCCACTCTTGAAAGGGGTGATTTTTGCAACATTTAGCACATAATATAGAAAAATCCAAATCAACCTCCTCCTTCCTTTTCTTAGCTTGAAAATAATTAAATTGAGAACTTAAAGTGCTAAGGATATCAATTTAAAATTTTCTAATAAGTTCCCTATATCATCCTTAGTTACTCTCGATCCACTCAAGTTATTACTATAATTCACATCTCAAGAATGTCGATTGTATTTCTAACTTCCTTTGAAATATTGTGTACAGAACTCATAGATCTTATCATAAGACAATTGAGAGACACTACCTTCACCCATGAGATTCAAGGTTTCAATGCAGTCCTCCCATATCCCCTTAAGGAAAAAGATATGAAAGTGTCAGGGTCTAGGGAATTCTACTTTTCTTTGTAAGGTATACTGAAATCGTTCCACATAATCTTCAAAAATCTCATCATCAACTTGGGACATTATAAATATTTCTTCCTTCATATCTAGGAATTTACAATAGTCTTGATATTTCTTCAGGCAGATATTTTTCATTTCATCATAGGTTTGAATGGAGTTCCCTCAAAGACCCATAAACCAATAGAGTGTTGCATCCTTCAAAGTTTCAAGAAACAATTTCTTTTTTTGTGCATCTATGGAGTAGTCATTGCTACGACAAAGAATGTCAAACTCAAAAAGAAATGTATCAGGGTCCTCCTTGGAAAGGCCATGAAAGTTTGGAAGGGAAGAAAGAGGAATGTTTTTCATTTGTATGATTGCATCCATATCTTGGATAAGAAACTCAAAAGTAACAAGGCCTTGTTGCCTTGGTTCATTTACCTTGTTGTCCCTTATCTTATCCTCTCCTATCGTCTTAAGGGTTTGGACTTTATTAGATGTCGAGGATCTCTATGTCTCCTTGTTATATGTAATTCCTTCCCATATTGGATCCCCACCTTTTGGCAGCTACCCCACCGCACTTAAAAAAAAAAAAAAAAAACTATCCCCACACTGATTTCCCTTCCTTGTTTGCCAGAACGTTAGTAGGGGTGATTCCTACTGCACCACATTTTGGGGTTTTCATAGATTCTTCTTTCTCCTACCTATGTTTTTCTACCTAAACTAGCATGATTTTAAATACAGGACATTTAGAATGTAGGTTACCGAAAGGGTCAACTAAATATCTCCCTTTAGTCACTTCTACTCCCAGTGTCGTTTCCTATTAATAGTAACTTCTAATACTTTTCAGTGCCTCCCCGGAAATGACACCAAAAATGACGGTGTGAATATATGTATCTATACTTAAATATGATTCACATGCTCATTTAATTATCAACTAGGGTTTATTAACTTGCGATGACTTTGTGCAGTATGCACAAGTACTAAAGTTCCTACCAATTGTTATGCTAATTCATGAATCCTACAAGTGGTGAAAATTAATATCTAGTCATGCTAATTTAATTAATTTTTATGGCCATAAGTTTACCCAAATGTTGGAGTTCAAATATTAAAAGCATTATCCAACTAAAAACAATATTTCCTATCAAAGGTCTAATTTTACAGCGCTATCTGCAATTTTGCAGCAGCCTATTGATTTCAGAGCAGTAACTACCAAGTTTGCAACAATAATGTGACCACCTCTACACACACATTGATGCAAATAACTTGGCCCATAAATATAAATAAAAGGATTTAGCATCAATCATACTAAAACACACCATACTTCAGTCAATCTTAATCTACTGAAAAATAAATAATCAAAAGTTGCAAGAAAGAACATACACACATATAAATAAAAAACTGGAAAGAAATGTGCGCAGGGCCTTACCTCGAGCGGGCCCAACCTAGCATTTGACCTATGCCAAAAGCTCAATTTTAAAAAGACAAGATCAGCAGAAGAAAGAATGCATCCACGAGAAAGCACATAATCAACCAAAATTAAAACAGAGTCTTGACAACTCTTTCATCATGCAATAGAAATACATATTTATATAGATAGTAGAGGAATCTCTACCTAGATAGATATTTAAACACAAAGGCTATGTTATTCAAACAATTCACCTTGGCTTACCAAAATGAGACCAAACATGTTTAACATTGTTAAATATGGAATAAAAATCAAACCAGACATATGGACATAGTTACATATGAAATACAAATGAGGACTTGGATGACGCAACAACCGTTGTGCGCCGAGGTATCTCGACCATTAATCATTTACTTCTTCAAGACACAAAACACCCTTTTTAGACAGGAAGAAGTTAGGAAATCCAATCGATCTAACTAATTGGCTCATGCTTAACATTTTGAGAAAATATACCAATATCTTTATACTAACTTGTAGTTTGGATGCCAACTTCTAGGAACAAAGCTCATGGTTGTTCCTTTCTTTTAGCACCTTGTTGGTTTGAATATGTCGTCCATCCCTCAATAATAGGCATATGGTCAATAATCCAACTGCAGCCTTGGACAATATGAATTAATTCCCCTAATTTATTTAAACATAGATATACATACTATAACAATAGGCTACCCTTTTAACTAATTTCTTATTCTAATTGGTGAGCACCAGTATTGCAGCAATATTGCTACAACTCTTAGGTTGCCTGCTTTACTCTTATCAACCTGATAGTTCGTAACAAACTTGGAAGCGACGGTGTTGTATGCACAAGTACTAGTTCTTATTGCAGGCTGTCACTTGGTTAGCATGCGCAAGATCACTAGGAGCTCAAACCAACTTCTATGGATTCCAGAAGAAGATCTATATGTGATGAAAGAAAGAAAGCTTACTCTACAGAGGCTACTCTACTTGCAGAAAGGAAAAATACTGAAATGTAAAGTAAACCTAGCAAACCCTACTTAACCAACTAATCCTACTTTTGCATAAAGAAATATGAAAGCCGTGAAATGAATGCCATTACTTAATCAAGGAAGTAAACAACATCTACTCAAGCTATTTCTAGAAGGAAATGAGAAAAAAAACATCTTTTTGGATTTGTATGTATTTTCATGTGAAATTGTCATGCATGTAATTTATCTGTTTGTGAATGTGGCAGCGATTAGGTGGCGATGGAGGGCGGTTTTGGGACTTGAGAGGATGTTAGAAGGTGTGTATGGGTCCTAGGAGGTCTCAAGTGGCCTTCTAGAGGCTTTTACCACAATCAGCCTTCAAAAGGATACCTACAGGAAAATCTACAGGAGGTTGCAAGGGATCTACAGGAGGTCTATAGGAGGATGCCGAGAGCAGTTTTGAAGGTTTTGAAGGTGCGAGAATGGGTGGAAAGGGTAGAAGAAGGCTGGGATGATGTGTTAGGGTGCCTAGGGGTCACCAAGGATTACTTAGGAGAGGGAAGGATGGTCGGGATAGAGGAAGAAATCCTATGGAAAAACGCAGAAAACTAAGGCAGATTTGAGGTCAACTTTGGGCGACCTGTAGGGAATAGATCAGGGAGAGAATGTGATGGCTGATAGGCTGACCTGCTATGAGAAGACATTTGATGCAAAAGAACTGGAAGTCAAACAATGAGATCAAGCAAGAAAGGAAATTAAGTACATCAAAAAAACAGAATTTTGCATCAAGCTAATCTAAATTATGAGCTATGGAAAGAAATGTTGAAAGATGCTATAATGAGAGAAAGCATGGAAGAAGACTTATTGCAAAGACAAAAATGAGCATGGTGAAAGAGATCTAAAGTAAAGCATTAACCTTCTAACAAACTGCAACACTAGAAATCCTATGGAGAAGGAAAATCTATGTTTTTGTGGCAGCAAGAGGGTCTTGGTTTCAGTTCATGGACCCAAAGGGAGGAAAGGAGGCCAAGGCACTGTTGCTGGCCTTTTGTATCTTTTTTCTATCACTTTTCAACCTGCTATAGAGAACACAACTAGAAACAACCTTCTAAATCACCAAAAGCAACCTATTCTTAACCAAGAAAGAAATTCATCTAACAGCAACTAATCCATAAACTGAAACAAAGCATATAAATACAAACAAAAGGAGCTTGGCTACTTGGATTGGGCCCTAACCCAAGAGCTTCAACCCTCTGAGGTAACTCAGTTCTAGCTCAGAAAAGATCTCATCTTTATTATCAAAATAGCAATAGGATTACATGAAACTGTCACCAAAAGTAAGCTCGAAGTTGAGCAAAGCAAAGTTGCAACAAAAATTCAACAAAAATTTGACCAACTCCCTAGTGAGGCCTGTTATAGACATATTTGGGCACTTCAACCCCAATCATATATGTCGATAAAACTAGGGCTCTTTAACCCATAAAAGTGTTGTTTCATACCCTAAAGGATCATGGTCAACTGCTTACATCATTTCCCAGAAGTTCCACCTGAAAAACCACTCAAAACTGGACCATACCGACTGCTCCACTATCAAGATGCGATGCATACTGGGTCCTACACTAGCCAGGTGTGATGCATACTGAACAGGCCTTCTGTAGGGTGCGATGAGCGAGAATGGACAAATGACTGAGACAATTTGCTAAGTGGATACTCATGGAATCTTCTAGA